>RJWJ010013919.1:0-38939 GCA_004363605.1 Indri indri | reverse complement strand
CAGGAGCTAAGAGAAGGAAAGAAGCTTATATTGAGCCCCTGCTGTGTGCTGTGTGCTGTACATACCCACCTCCTAAGTGTGTTGGGAGATGTCACTGAGAGGCTGGGGGCATGCACAGGGCCTGGCACATAATAAGGACTCAATACACTGCAGATAATCACCATCGTAACACTCTGCCATGGACATCCCCAAAATGAGGGCCAGGTGGTTCAGTGGCAACCACCTAAACACAGCCCAGAAACATTCTGCCAGCCAGGAAGCAAGGCGGTTGACTGGGAGGCCAAAGCAGGAGGATCACTTGAGGCCAGGAGCTCAAGACTGGTCTGAGCAACATAGCAAGACCCCATCTCTACAAAAAAATACGAAAATTAGCCAGGTGTGGTGACATATGCCTATAGTCCCAGTCCCAGCTACTCGGGAGGCTGAAGATGGAGGATCACTTGAGCCCAAGAGTTTGAGGTTGCTGTGAGCTACAATAACACCACTGCACATTAGCCTAGGCAACAGAGTGAGATCCTGTCGAAAGAAAGAAGGAGAGAGAGAGGAAGGAAGGAAGAAAGGAAAGAAACGAAACTTAAGAGGCCCAAACAAAAACAATGTATGAAACTTGTGTACATCCTGATTTAAACAAACCAACCATCGATATATATACAAACATAACAGGGAAGATTTGAGAAGTCACTGGATATTTGATGATCTTAGAGAAATATTATTAATTTTAAATATGATCATGGTAATGTAGTTCTGAAAAAAGTATCTTTATGTTTAGATCTAAATACTGAAGTGTTTACGGATGAAATGATATAACAACTGGAATTGGCTTCGAAAGAATCTAGCAGAGGGAGAAAAAACAAATTGGTTGAGGCATAAATATAGCAAGATTGGCTCTGATTAATAACTACAGAAGCTGGATGGAGGCATAGGGAGGGTCATTCTGGAAAAAATAACCATTAAAAAACACATTATATGCTATGTCTAGATGCTCATTTTTCCTTTTGCCTCAGGCAAATTCATGGCATTGAGACTCAAGGTGACAAGTCGGTGCTTCAGTGGAATGATTAAAATAAATCTGTCAACAGCAGGAGAGAGTTCCTTTTCTCTTGAGTAACTTTTGATAATAAGACCCAGAAAAAGTATTTATTTACCTTAAATGTTATGTTAACTGATATGCAAATATTTATAATAGATGCCCACTAGATACGTCTTGCTGGCTCATGGTGGCATAGCACCATAATCGATAGCACGGATCTGGGTCCTACATCTCTGGCTTTGAAGCCTGCCTCCACCACTGTCCTGACCTTGGGCCAATACCGCTCCATCACTGAGCAACAGTTTCCTCATCCGTAAAATGGATAGAAATGAATGTCGGCTCACGGATAAATAAACATCAAAAAAAAATGCAAACGTAATAGGACATCTGTCACCAAGAAGGTAATAAGTACAGTAGACGTTGTTACTTTGAAAAATCTTAGTTCTCAATACCCATAAATATCCTAATTCCTGTCTTCCAGAAGGGCTTCTCTTATCTTTCTCTACCCTATTGCTCATTTATTTGTTGCCTTGCCTTTTTTCTTGCATAGATTAAATAAACACACACACACACACACACACACACACACACACACACACACGGAGTCCAGCCCAAATAATGGCACTCACAAAAAATAGAGGAGGGGCAGAGATCTGTGGAGTTCATCTACATTTAACGGTGAGCAACTAGAGGCCAGTGTAGTGGAAAATATGCAAAAGGCTCGAAGGAGGAAAGAGGTTATTAAAATTGTAATTTTCCCAATCACATTGAGATGTCTCTTTCAGTCCTGATGACAGAATGCATAGCACATCTGTCGAAAATTGTGTTACATCTCCAAGCAAAAACCAAATAAATTGAATTTCTGTTCAGTGACAGTGTGGGCTGAGGATGCTGTCAGCTTTGCTCTCATTTTTTTTTCTTTTTTCTCCAAGGCATTTTTCGGTAGCTGTCTTTGTGGAATTTGCTCCTGTTCTTCCCTTTTGTTCTTCCTCCTTCCACAAGGGTTGGATCAGGCCTCAGTCTTTGCGTACCAGAAAGGCCACTGCAAAGCTTCTAGTGGCCCCACACAGGCCCTGGGATGCAGAATAAAGTCTATTAATCAGGCTCCAGCCCAGAGGCCGGTTTCTCCAGAAGAGTCCACTCCTATTCCTTTTCCAAGTGGCCAGTGCTGGAAGCCAAGGTGGATTAGGCAAAGGAAGGCTGTCATTTGGTTTCCTAAGTGGTATGTGGTCAAACTGCCATTGGCCAGGGGTTGGCAAAGGACTGACAAAATCTATGACCAGTGGGTGAGAGAATGACACGGTTGCAGGGATATATTTGGGCACTTTCTCATGTCGCAAAAGCCTAGCTTGGAAGCCCAACTCACGATGACTTCGAGTTGTGAGCTGGTTCCTTGAATTTCTACTGACCTCAGGGGAGCCCCACTCATGGAAGACCACCATTCCCAGGAGTTTCTTGGGCTGGATTTATTGATGGAATGCCTCCATGCGGTGGGTGCCTGGCTCACTTACCCACACACCTTCCAGGGCACTGCGAGGGCAGTAGCCTCAGAGAGAGAAAAGAGAGCCAAGCCTGGAGATATAATTAACACACCTAAATCTCACCCCTTAACAGGCACTGAGATCTTGGCAAAGCCCAAAGCAGTGTGCCCAAAATGGATGGAGCATTCAGGAGTGGAAAATCTGAAGCCAGGTCAGAGGAATTTGGATCAATTAGACTCAGAAGAGAAACTCTTTAAAAAATACTTTCCAAGGCAGCTGCAAGAGATGAGCTTGGAGAAGGAGACTTGGGCCAGATATTGGAGGATTTGGACATAATCCTGTACATATCTGGGAGCCACTGGAGAGCTTCGAGCAGCAGAGTGATGATCGGATTTGCATTTCAGAGGATCACTCAGGCTACAAGGTGGAGAATGGATGCGGGACCATAAGAATAGAAATAGCGGACCAGTTAGAAGGCTTCTGTGGAAATCTAGGTAAGAGAGGAAGGTGGTCTCCACCAAGACAGTGGGTAAAGAATGAAGACAACTCAACAGCTCCAAGATCTGTTCAAGAAATAAGACAGTTTTCAGGCCGGGCACAGTGGCTCATGCCTATAATCCTAGCACTTTGAGAGGCCAAGTGGGAGGATTGTTGAGCCCAGGAGTTCGAGACCAGCCTGAGCAAGAATGAGACCTGTCTCTACAAAAGACAGAAAAGTTAGCTAGGAGTGGTGGCACACACCTGTAGTTCCAACTACGCAGGAGGATCACTTGAGCCCAGGAATTTGAGGTTGCTGTGAGCTAGGCTGATGCCACTGCACTCTAGCCCAGGTGACAGAGCGAGACTCTGTCTGAAAAAAAAAAAAAACATGAGCTGTTATTCTAGAACTTTCCATCTAACCCCACCCTAACTTCGGCCCTCTTGATCACCCGCTACCTAGAGCATTTAATCTCTCAGTTGGAATTTCCCATTTGAGGCAACTCTTTGAGGAATGTCTGTTATTCATCTCCCTACAGGATACCTTAGCAGATACCGTCCATTCACAAGGTGCCTCTTTGCAAATGTGTAGCAAGGAGATTGGACCAAAGTGACCAACATGTTGAATATAAAAGGAATATGAAAGGAATGAAGGAATGGGTTATCTCCAGGGGAAGGGAGTTTCCTAACCTCTGCAGATGTTTGTTAACTGAGATAATGTACACAGAGAGCTTAGTGTCATGGTCAAAACAAAGCTACCACCATATTATCTCTTGCCCGAAATATTTTCAGGCAAAAAACTCCCAGCTAGTTTTTGCATCTGTCTTTTTGACCAAAAGTCTATTCTCCAACCCAGAGCCAGAGGGTCTTTTTAAAATGTAAGGCAGTGATTGTGATCATTCGACAATGTATGCATGTATAGAAACATCACACTGTATCCTATAAATACATACAATCATTACTTGTCAATTAATAATTTTCTTAAAATGTAAGGCCAACGAAAATTAGAAACAGCCCTAGGGTCTATCAGCAAGAGAAATGTTAAACAAACTATGGTATATCCACACAAAGAAATAGCACTCCACAATAAAAAAAGAAACTATTGAAACAAGTTAGAGCATAGATGAATTTCAAATTGTGCAAGTAAAAGAAGACTTTATACACAAGACTATATACTGTATGATTCCACTTCTATAAAGCTTGGAAGAGGCAAACTAACATGGCGGAAAAAAAGAAAATCAACAGTGGTTGCTTGGGGGTAGGGCATGATAATATTATCTGTCTTGATAAGGGTGGGGATACCGAGGTGTGTGTGTTTGCAAATACTTAGAGAATGATACACCTAAGATTTGTGCATTTCACTGTATGTAAATTTTCTCTTAGAAAAATATAAACAGATCTTAACCTCTAGTTAGTGATAAGCCTACTGAAGTGTTTGAGGATGAGGTCACTGATACTGTAACTTACTTTGAAATGCAACAAAACAAAAGAAGAATTGATACATAGGTGGGTAGTTGTTTGATAAACCAAAGGAAAGCAAATATAACAAGATGTTAGGTGTAGAATCCACTTGGTGGGTATAAGGGTGTTCACCATGTGATTTTCCAACTTTTCTATATGCTTGAAAATTTTAATAATAAAATCTTTGGGGGGGATGGTAAGGGAGATATGTTACCTCTTGTTTAAAATAACTTCCCCTTTTATTCAGATGCAAAACTAAGGCTTTTAACAACTCACAAGTTCTGCCTGATATGGGCCCTTCCTCATCCCCAAGAGAGGCTCTGGCCTCATCTCTTACCAGCATTTGAATATGTCCTTTTCTTTCTTTTTTTATTTCAGCATATAATGGGGGTACAAATGTTTAGGTTATGTATATTGCCCTTGCCCCACACGAGTCAGAGCTTCAAGCATGTCCATCCCCCAGATGGTGCGCACTGCACTCATTAGGTGTGTATAAACCCATCCCCTCCTCCCCCTCCCATCTGCCTGACACCCGAAGAATGTTATTACTATATGTGCACTTAACTGTTGATCAGTTAAAACCAGTTTGATGGTGAGTACTTGTGGTGCTTGCTTTTCCATTCTTGGGATACTTCACTTAGTAGAATGGGTTCCAGCTCTATACAGGATAATACAAGAGGTGCTAGATCACCATTGTTTTTTGTGGTTGAGTAGAACTCCATGGTATACATATACCACATTTTATTAATCCACGCATATATTGATGGACACTTGGGTTGTTTCCACATCTTTGCAATTGTGAATTGTGCTGCTATAAACATTCGAGTGCAGGTGTCTTTTTAATAGAATGAATATGTCATTTTCAATGACTGTCAACCACTTTACTTCCAGCCATGGTGGCCTCCTTGCTCCTCTTCCAACACACCAAGCACATTCTGGCCTCAGGACCTTTGCACTTGCTGTGCCCTCTGCCTGGAACGAGGTACCCCTAGACCTCCTTGAACCTGGTTCCCTGACTTCTTCAGATCGTTGCTCCCATGTCACCTCCTGACTACATACAATAGCACTTCCATCCTCCCATCCACCCCCATTCCCTTGCCTACTCCCCAAGTGCCATGTTTTTATCACCCAAAAACAATGTTCATTTATTTATTGTCTATCTCTCCTCATTGCAATGTACAGGCTTTACTTTGTTCCTTGTGGTATGCCAGTACCTAGACTGGCATCTGGAAGATGACAGCACTCAATAAATACTTGTTTAATAAATACATAGATGAATGGCTATAATGCTTCCATCACCAATAGTAAAAGCAGATCCTAACTGAAGACTTGGTAAGTACCCGGCATTGGCTAAGCCATTGTCTCCCATTATCTCATTGAATCCCCACAACAAACCTATTTTATATTTACAATTGAGAAAGAGTTAGAAAAATTCTATAACTTAGGAAGATTAAGTGACTTATCCAAAAACAAGTGTCGGAGGCCAGGGGCAGTGGCTTACACCGTAATCCCAGCAGTTTGGGAGGACAAGGCAGGAGGATCACTTGAGGCCAGGAGTTTGAAACCAAGCCTGGGCAACACAGCAAGACCCCATCTCTAAAAAAAATTTTAAAAATTAGCCAGTCATGGTGGCACACACCTGTGGTCTCATCTACTCCGGAGGCCAAGGCAGGAGGATCACTTGAACCTAAAAGTTCGAGAAGCTGCAGTGAGCTATGATCACGCCACTGCACTCTAGCCTGGGTGACAGAATGAGAACTTGTCTCAAAAAGCAAAAACAAAAAACAAATACCAAGGCTGGGAGAGTCCAACCCAGTTCTTTTGGCTCCAAATCCCAGAATCTTCCCACCTTGCCACAGGGGAGGGAGGATCTCCTTCTTCTGGAAGGAGATGAATGTGTCAGGTGTCACCAGCATGCCCTAACTGCAGACAGGTGCCAGTAGATTTGGGTGCATGAGACTCCCAATCATCAAACTTCCTATGACACCTGGTGTCCCCTGTCCCCAGTCTGCAAAGGTCGAATGGGCTGACCAGTATTACCAGGCTTCCAGCTTGATCAACTCTTCCATTTGTGAGCCTATGTTAACACATTGCCTTTTGGTTGCAAAGACAACCTTAAACACCTTGTCAAACATCTCTCTTGTGTTCGCCCCTTAAACCCAGGCTGTATCTATTTACCTTAACAAAGAGCACATTTTTAGTGAACATACCACCCTTCTCATCTGGGACCGTGAATGTCTAGAGTGCAAGATTCACAGAAGTGCTCAAAAATACTGGTTTTCTCTATGCTTAACTAGTCCACATCTGACTATCAGATTCAATATATGAAAAAATGTCAAGAACATTTGCAATTATTCACAGGTGATCAGCAAATGAATGGGCAGTCGAGAGGTGAGGGACATTTTGATTGATGTCACATACGTATCAAGCACCTAATGTGGGGGACATTGTACTAGGCCATAGGTGAGGAGCGTACCATGTTCCCTGAACTGGCAGAGCTCAACCACCTACTTCTGTGATCTTGGCCAAGTTACTCGAACACTCTGAACCTCAGTTGCTCCATCGGAGATAATTACAGCAGAGATAATCGCACTTCTCTTGAACAAATGCTATTATTGTGAGGAACACAAGAGACGAGGTGTGTTAAAGGGTCTAACGGATGGCCAGGACACGAAAATCCATGAAAAAGATGCTAGTTCCACGTCCACTTTCCGTCTCCTGCTCCCTCACACCTCAAGGACACCCTGAAACATACTCGATAATCCTGACTTCTAGGCAGTGTCAACCTAAACAACAAACAGAGAGGGCTCCCTACAAGAAGAGATATTTATTTGGGAACAGAGCATTGCAATGGGAATACACGTGCCGTAGTAAACCGTGCACATCCGGGAAGGTAAAAAGGAAGACAATGTGTTTTAAAGGAAAAATTGAGGAGGGTTGCATAATTGTTTTGAAATAGTTATCCTTGGCTACAAAGATGAATAACAAGGGTGACGCCAGTCCTGAGGTTAGACAGGCAATTTTGGGGCAGATGTCCTTGCAGAATTATTTATTTATTTATTGTCAGGTTGCAATAGCCTTTGTGCAAGGTTGTGGTTTTTGCAGTCTTTTGTAATAGATTTTGTTACCAGGCATGAGCCTAAGAACCCTCTCTTCATGGCTTTTTCTGGGGCTCTATTTGTCAGGGTTTTCCTAACATGAGTGATTCCATTTTGATTCTGACAACTCTCATGGCAAAGTGGGTTAAGTGCTTTGAGTGAGGAACCGACCACGGGCTACATATTTCTATACCCGGTGATACTTGCAAGGGAGGTATCTTTGTCTGCACATTACAGATGGGAAAACTAAAGTTCAGAGAAAATAAGTAACTTGACCAAGATAACATGGTTTTTAAGTTGTAGAAGCCTCCTGGCTCTTGTCTTGTTCATCTCATAGTACAGAGAGATGAATGCCAACTAAAGAAATACAGAAAGGCTCCCTGGAGGAGACGGTGATTTCAAGAGTCTGTTATCATGGCTTGAACATCTGTTTTCTCTAATACCGAGCTTGACATCCCCCTAGGAAGCTACACCTTGACGTCTATAACCCAGAGCTTTGGCCACTTTCTTTCTGGCTCTGGCTTTAGCCAACGTAGGCATCAGCAAAGAGTCTTCTCTTCTGAAGACAAGTTAAACATTCAGTTCCCCAAGGACCTCCAACCAGCACCACCCACCCTCTTTCCCTCATGCTCCCACATCTATTTTTTGAGAACTCTTTTTTTTTTTTTGAGACCGAGTCTCGCTCTATTGCCCAGGCTAGAGTTCAGTGACATCGGCCTAGCTCACAGCAACCTCAAACTCCTGGGCTTAAGTGATCCTTCTGCCTCAGCCTCCTGAATAGCTGGGACTACAGGCATGCGCCACCATGCCTGGCTGATTTTTTCTATTTTTAGTAGAGACAGGGTGTCACTCTTGCTCAGGCTTGTCTCGAACTCCTAAGCTCAAGTGCTCCTCCGGCTTCAGCCTCCCGGAGTGCTAGGATTACAGGCGTGAGCCACCGCGCCCAGCCCATACTCCGATATCTAAAGAGATTTAAAAAATAAAGACCCTGCTCAAAGACTGTTTGGGAACTCCCTTCCACTGGTTGTTTATATCAGACCTACTTTTGGTACTTGGTGACAGGATTTTTTAAAAAAGGGTTGGTGGGGACCAACCAATCCAAAGATGTCCTCAAAATAGAGAAACCATCGCGCTACCTTTTATAATATGTGTGTTCTGATTATTTACAATTACTTGTTTGTTCGGGAGGGATTTCTGCTCTTCCTTCCACACCTCCTAGCTGTGTATACGGTAAAAAGGATGGGCTGGACTTGCAGGATTTTTTTTTTTTTCCCTCCGCTGTGTTTATCCACCCAAGAAAGTATTTTAAGTACTTTGTTTCCATTATGCTATTCTGGGCCCATTACTTGGTAGAGTGATTAAAGATTGCTTTTGGCAAGAGAAGAGAAGACAGTGTGTTTGTTACTTCCATGACTGTCAGCCTTTCCCAGGCAGCCTTCAAAGGGAAAAACATAAACACATGGCATACAAAATACATATTGGTTTCATCGTGGGAGCCCTGGAGAGCGTCTAGCCTTTCACCTTAGCCTGGAATCGAGTAACCAGGACAGGAGGCATGACAAGGGGTCTTTCTAGGGCATCTTGGAGACCAAGCACCTCTCTGGGCTCTTCTTTCTTCCTCCTTGCTTGTGTACCCAGCCATCCTTTCTCTTGGCTGGGCACTTCCCCGCCTTTCTGCCAGTATTTGGATATAGTCGTGGACAAGACACATGAGTTCTCTACTTTCATGGAGGTCGAAGTCTAGTACGGTGCACAAACATTGAGGGAAGAGTCCCACAGGCGTGTGTCCAACAGGTGATAAATCGCATGATGGAGAAGGACAGGTGCAGAATGGGGGTGGGAGGAGGAACCCGGATTTCTCTTGTGGTCAGGGGAGGCTTCCTTGGATGTGCAAATATGAAAGACACACAGCAGCTGGGTGGGAACGGGTCTTCTCGACCTAGGGAACCGCCCAAGCAAAGCCAGCAAAGAGGGGAGAGAACTTGACTCTTCAAAGGGAAAGAAGGTGGGGTGGCTGGAACCCTGGGTACAAGGCAAGGTAGGTAGAGATAGAAGCAGAGAGTCAGAGAGGTCGGGGAGCCCCCAGTATGACCACGTAGTAAGCGAGAAATATTCATTAGTTAAAATAAGAATAGGAGGAATCTATTCATTGTGGAATAGAAAGAGCCAATCAATCCCTGCTTTTTTATCTTAATGTCTGAGTGGTCCTTGGGCAAGATTTATTTTTGTTTTTGAGACAAGGACTCACTTGTCAGCTGGGCTAGAGTGCAGTGGCATTATCATAGCTCACAGCAACCTCAAACTCCCGGGCTCCAGCAAATCCTCCCGCCTCAGCCTCCTGAGTAGCTGGGACTACAGGTGCACACCACCACACGTGACTAATTTTTGTAGAGACGGCGGGGGGGGGGGGTCTCACTATGTCGCTCAGGCTGGTTTCCAACTCCTGGCCTCAAGCAATCCTCCCACCTCTGCCTCCCACAGTTCCAGGACTACAGGTGCAAGGCACCACACCCAGCCAGATGGGTTTCCATCAGTCTTACCCTACAGAGCCCATGGCACGTAGTTGGGAGTGTTAGCTTCCTTCTTTCTTCCCGATTATCTCGGATGAGTTTGACTTTTCTTGCGTCGTTTCGCATCTTGGGAGACCTGCATGAAGCCACAAAACCCCATCCTCCTATCTGTCGACATGCCTGCTTGCTTATTTGAATGAATGAACGCTCGAGACCTGTCAGTCTCTCTGGCCTGGGGACCTACCTCCTCGCAAGGTTGTTGCAATCCCTCATCCGCCATCCCTCAAGTTAGATGGAGTTTCTTCGAAGCCAGCAGCCGATCCCTCCCCAGGATCGTGGGGACATTAGCATCTCCCTGGCCTCTCTCCCAGACTATTGTGACAAAAAGATGAGATAAAGGGCGTGTGTGAAGCTCACAAGCCAAGGATTCCTGTTTCCCTCCCAGAGCTGGGGAAGAAATCTGCCTGGGTCTAGATAAAGTTACAAATTGCACAAATGGGTTTCCCCTGAATAATGCTGGCCTTCCCATCAAGGTCCTCTTGGATTCCAAGTGGCACCTGCAAGTTTGGGCATGTCCAGGCTGCTTAAAATATCTGGGAGTCTCTCTCTTCTGGAGCCAAGTGGGCAGCTTCAGAAACTCCAACTGCTCACGTGTAATGACGGCACCGGCTAATGCGACCCACGCGCTTCCTTTGCTCCAAGATCTCTTGAGTGCCAGCGCCATGCTCGTTTCTTCCACGTGCCTCTCTTCATTCTGTAGACCCCACAATCCTGTGAGAGAGGGAATAGCCTTCCCATTTTCAGGGACATCAACCGACAGATTCAGTAACTTGCCCAAAGCCTCAGTCTTGACCTGGAGGAACAGAACTCCTGGTTCTTTACTCTTCAGCGGTGTCTGGATAATCATTAACTCCCCTTCCTCCTTCCCCAAAGTTAGATTACCTGGGACCCAGGTAAAGCACTCTGAAAATGCTCAGGTCAGATGGGGGCCTCAGGGCAGGTCTTCTGTTCTGAATGCTGGATTTGGATTTCTGGAGACTCCAGGTTAACTATAATTCACTGACGTCTTCCTTCACTCCAGGCCCTCTTGCAATCCTGACTCCTCTGCTAACCTCACCATCACTCTAGAAGGTATACTCACAATCATAAGAATCATAAGTGGCACCATTTATTAAGCACCTGCTAGGCGCTGAGCTAAGCAACATGTATCTCCTCATTTAATGAAGTTAGGAGTCCTGCAAAGTGGCTGTTAGTAGCATCATCCCCATTTCTCAGATGGGGAAACTGAGGCTCAGAGGGGGCAAAGTCTTCAATCAAGGTCCCAAGTGAGTATGTGGCAGAGCCAAACTTAAAAATTCAGTCTGGCAGACCCCAGGCTCTCAACTACCCCACACACTGCCTGATTTTCTGCTTCTTCACTCCAACAAGGGTCTTTGCTCATGAAGATTGCACCAAGCCAGACACAGCGGCACGTGGCTGTAGTCCCAGCTACTCAGGAGGCTGAGGCAGGAGGATCGCTCGAGCCCAGGAGTTCAAGGCTGTAGTGTGTCATGATCATGCCTGTGAATAGCCGCTGCACTCCAGCCTGGGCAACCTAGCAAGACCCCATCTCTAAAAAAAAAAAAAATGAAAGAAAGAAAGATTGCACTGATGTCTAGTAAAATCCTGCTCTTCTAAACCCTGAGGACTAGCCCAGGCTTGCATGGTCCTCTCCACCTCCACCTCCAGGCCTCAGTTTCCCTGCCTGTGTCAACTGCACCCGACAAAAAGGCAGCCCCTTGCTCCCAGCCCCATCCCTGTCCTACATGCTTCTCAGCACCTTCCTCCCTGCATGTGGAAAATGGGTGAGAGTCCCAACGAATTCACCGTTTCTCTCCCTGACGTCTGAGGGGGGAGGAAAATATTGGAAGCCACAGCTGGGCCCCTTTCAGCCCCACAATGACACACTCTGGCCCCAACCTGGCCTTTTCCTGCCTTGGATTCTCTGTGATTTGACTAGCAGCAGAGCCCAGATGCCTGAGGTTGTGGCCAGAGTCACACCTTCCAGGGGTTTAGCCCCACCCGGACTGTGAGCTTCGAGGAGGGCTAGAACTACGTCTTTGGTCCAAGTTGTGCTTCAAACAACTACTCCAGATGCATTACCCGGAGGGCTTCTTCATTTGTGAAGGAATAACTCAGCATGCGTCCTCAGGCCCATACCCACGGTTCTAACACCCCAGAACTCTGGAAAGTGGTAGTCCTCTCCATAATTAATTTTTTTGTTTGTCTGCAGGGTTTTTGTTTCTTGTGTGTTTGTTTATTTGAGACAGAGGGAAACATGCAGGCTGGAGTGCAGTGGCCCGATCATAGCTCACTGCAGCCTCGAACTCCTGGGCTCCAGTGATCCTCTTGCCTCAGCCTCCCAAACAGCTGGGACTACAAGCATGTGCCACCATCCATGCCCGGCTAATATTTTTTTTTTTCCTAGAGACAAATTTTTTTTTTCCTAGAGATGGGGTCTCGCTATGTTGCCCAGGCTGGTCTTGAACTCCTGGCCTCAAGTGATCCTCCCGCCTCCACCTCCAGAGTGCTAGGATTACAGGCATGAGCCACTACCGCACCCAACTCTCCATAATTAATTTGTTGGCAAAACCTAATCTCATCTGGACTTATTTTTTTAATTAAAATATAAAAATTGTATGTATGTACGATGTTCGAGATGATATTTTAGAACCGTGTCTTCAGAGCCAGAGAGAGCTGGGTTAGAATGCCAGTTCTGCCGTGAACTACCTGCATCTTCCTCATCCCCAGGAGAGACACTTACGGGTTCAACAGTGACGAACATTTATGAAGGTCCTGCTAGGTGCCGGGAACGGTGCTGCACAGAGAAGCAATGTCCCTGCCATCCAGGAGCTTCCTTTTTCCTTGGGAGAGAGGGGAGAGGGAAGGCAGATAGTAAGTGAATTCACAGGAGATTTTTAGAACTAAAATAGGGTAAAGGAACGGGACATCATAGGGGACACCTTCTGATATGGTGGTCAGCACAGGTCTTTTTAAGGAGAGGACATCCGAGGACAGACTTGGTCACAGAGACCACACAGGGAAGAGCCCCAGGTGGATGGAAAAGCAAAAGAACTCTCTCTGCTTAAAGGTCGGAATAAGGTTCGGCGTGGCTACGGGGACGTGCACTAAAGCAAGAGACAGCAGGACCCAGATCACAGAGGCACAGAGCAGCATTCGGGTTTTATTTCAATGCTATCGGAGGCCACTGGAGGATGTTAAGAACCATTTTCGTTTTTTTTTTTTTTTTACAAAAGCAAACTGTTTTAAGAAACTGTCAAACTCTTCCAAAGCGGCTGCCTGGTTTGGCATTCCCACCAGCAGCGTGCGAGTCACAGTTGCCCCGCAGCTCTGCCGACACTTGGAATGGTCGGCCTTTTTATATCATTTTAGCCACTGTGGTGTGTGTGTAGTGGTATCTCGTTATGGTTTTAATTTTTGTTTTCCTGATGACTAACGATGTTGAGCACTGTTTTATGTGCTTTTTTGACTATTCACAGATCTTCTTCTGTGAAGTGTCTGTTAAAAATCCGTTTGTCTATTTTTTAATTGGGTTGTTCGCCTTCTGATTAGTGAGTTAGAGAAGTTCTTTTAATACTCTGGCTACGTATCCTCTGTCACATGAGTGATTCACAAACAGTTTCTCCCAGGTTGTGACTTGCCTTTTTATTTTCTCAACAGGGTTTTTCAAAGAACAGAAGTTTCAAATCTTTGTCAGGCCATTTATTTTTATTTTGAAGTTTATGCTTTTTTTGTCCTAAGAAATTTCCTATAGCCCAAGGTCACAAAGATTTTCTAGTGTGTTTTCTTTTTCTTTTTTTTTTTTTTTTTTTTTTGAGACAGAGTCTCACTCTGTCACCCAGGCTAAAGTGCCATGGCATCAGCCTAGCTCACAGCAACCTCAAACTCCTGGGCTCAAGAGATCCTCCTGCCTCAGCCTCCTGAGTAGCTGGGACTACAGGCATGCGCCACCATGCCCAGCTAATTTTTAGTGGAGACAGGGTCTCACTCTTGCTCAGGCTGGTCTCGAACTCTTGAGCTCAAACAATCCTCCCGCCTCAGCATCCCAGAGTCCTAGGATTACAGGCGTGAGCCACTGCGCCTGGCCCTTAGTGTGTTTTCTTCTAGAAGTTATATCGTTTTAGCTCTTATGTTCAGTCGTATCTTAAACTGTTTACATTGGGTTAGAAAGTTAAACATATGCTCACCAAACATCTCAGCCATTTCACTCTTTGATATCTACTCAAGAGAAAAATAAATCATATCCCACTACTGTGTATTTACCCAAAGGAAAAGAAGACATTTTATCAAAAAGACACCTGTACTTGAATGTTTATTGCAGCATAATTTGCAATTGCAAAGATGTGGAAACAACCCAAGTGTCCATCAATTCATGAGTGGATTAACAAAATGTGGTATAGGTATACCATGGAGTACTACTCAGCCATGAAGAAAGATGACTTAATGCCTTTTGCAACAATCTGGATAGAGGTGGAGACCAGTATCCTAAGTGAAATATCTAAATGGAAAAACAAGCACCACACGTACTCACTACTAAATTGGAACTAACTGATGAGTGCACACGTGCATAGAGGGAAGCAAAACTCAGTGGAAATCAAACAGGGGCAGGGGCAATGAGGGGATGGGCAAAAACCTACCTAACGGGTACAATGAACACTATCTGGGTGACAGGCACACTTGTAACCCTGAATCAAGCATCATAAAAGCGATCCTTGCAACCAAAAACATGTGTACCCCCATAGTACTTTAAAATTTAAAAAAACTCATATGTCCACAAAAAGACTTACACTTGGACGTTCATATCAGCATTATTCATAACAGGCAAAAACCAGAAACAGCCCAAATGTCCCTGAACAGATGGATGAGAAAACTTAGCACTCTCATATAAGGGAATGCTATTCACCAGTGAAAAGAAACAAACCATTGATCCATGCAGCGACATGGGTGCTGGGCTCAAAACCATGATGCTGAGCAAAAGAAGCCAGATAGAAAGGAGTTTATACTGGATGATTCCATTTATATAAACCTCTGGAAATGACCCCGCTCATCTACAGTGACAGAAAGCAGATCCATGGTGGCCTGGGCCGGGGCGAATGGGTGGGGGGATGCGGGTGGTGGGAATTTTAGGGGCTGGAGAAGAAAGTTCTGCATCTGATTGCGTTGGTGGTTACACAGATGCATACAGTTATCAAAATTTATTGAACTGTGCGCTTGAAATGGGTGGGTTTTATTTTGTGCAAATTATACCTCAATAAAGTGGATTTGGAGAGGGGAAGAAAAGCAAAACAGATGCTGGTGAAGAGAGAGGGTGCAGGTGGGGACAGAGAGGAGAGTCAGGCCCTGAATTATCCAGGTCGGGGAGGACGGTGGCTTGGTCCAGGGAGCAGCAGCGTACGGTAATTGCTGCTGTTGTTACTTTTTGCCTTTGCCTTGTTCTCCACTCGAGCCAGGGACGGGCTTTCATTCGTAGATGAATTGACTGTTCACCCCACCCTGCAGCCTGGTGCAGCTGAGTCACCCCTCAAGGTCACTGTGGGGAACAAAGGCTTTGACTTACACAGGACACCTCTGCAAACTGAAGCACACCCTCAGGAAACCAGGTCACCGGCCACGGTGACTCTGAGAAACCCACGCCCGGGCTCCCCGGCCCCCTGTCCTCTTACTCAAGCCTCCTTTCCAAACCTTCTCCTGGATTTTGGGTCCAGTGCAGTTGACGGTGGCCAATAATCCCTGAGAGTGAGACTGACACCTTTTTGGGGGACTGTTCTTCTAGTTTCCTTGGGTTACCGTAACAACGTCCCACAAATTGGGTGGCTCCAAACAACGGCAATGTGTTCTCTCCAAGTTCTGGAGCTCGGAAGTCAGAAATCAAGGTGTCAGCTAGGTTAGTTTCTTTTTTAAGGCACTGAGTTTCTGCTCCTTGTCCCTTTCCTGGGTTCCGGTCTTTGCTGGCAACCTGTGGCCTCGTAGATACATGACCCCCATCTCGGCCTCTGTCTTCACATACTATTTTGCCTGGGTGTCTCTGTGTCCATTCTCTTTCCTTATAGGGGCACCAGTCACTGGATTAGAGCCCACCTGAATCCAATATGACCTTGTCTTAACTTGACTCCATCTGCAAAGACGCTATTTACAAATAAGGCCACGTTCATGGGTCCTCCTGGTTAGGACTTGAACATATTTTTTTGAGGGACGTAATTCAGCCCAGTACAGGGACTTTAATTTCCTCTGACATCCAAAAATTTTGTCCAAAAGGAAGCTCCCAGGGGTTGAACTGGCTGGAGAGTGGGTAGACAGAGAGAACACTGGCCTGGGAATTGTGGAGATGCTGAGTTCAAATCCTGCTTCTGCCGCTAACTTGCTGTGTGATGCTGGTCAATCCATTACTTCCCTCTGGGCCTCAGTTTTATTTGTTAAATGAATTGTTTATTCCCTGGATGGCAAAATTAGACTCTTGGGAAGTAATGGATGTGGTTAGCATTTATTGAGCACCTACAATATACCAGGAACCGGGCTTAGCATGGTATATACAGCATCTCATTTAAACTTCACAATGACAGCACGGGCGTTTGTGTGAATGACTTCACACAAATGAGGAAACTGAGGCTCAGAGAGTTAGGCAACTGGTACCCCCCCCACATACACCCCCAGTCAACCCCCTGAACACCTCTCAGTGGTCTGCCTTCCTCTGCTCTGTTGTCTAGCATAAGCCGTCAACATTCTTGGCCATCAAAACAACCGTCAGTCTTTCCCCTACCCTAAATTCACTTCCAAAGCCAGAAATTTTTATTTTTTGCTAATGAAACTCCCTTTTATAAAATTCCTCAATGGCTCCCCACTACCCTCAAAATAAAGCCTAAATTCCCCGATAAGGCTAATCAGGCCCTACGTCATCTGAGCCCAGTCAGACTCCATCCTCCCCCATGATAAGACTTAACTCATCCTTCAGAATTCAGCTCACATGGCACTTCCTCCAGGAAGTCTTCCTTGCTTGCCCTTCAGGTGTAAGTCAGGTCCCCCTGGTCAGTACTCTAAGAGAACTCTTCCTAACTGTCATCATAGCACTCGGCACAGCATGTCTGTGTTGCCTGTTAACTTGTCCATCTCCTCCCTATAGCAGAGGGTGTGCACACGGCTTCACACCCTGCATTTCGTATTTGCCAAATGTCCTGAGCCGTTTATCACAAGTGCAGGGAGAAAGCTGGGATTGAAAGCCATTACTGGCTGACTCCAAGGACTGTGTTCTATGTACTATCCCGCGCGGATGTTGGTGGAGGCAAAAGAGTCTGTTTGGACTAGCAGGCCCCAGCAAGGCTGGGCCCAAGGGTGCAAGAGCCTGGAATAGTGAACAGATGTCCTCACTTTCCCCTCCCGCATCCACAGCAGACATTACTAATGGATCAGCCCACTCCTTCTCATGGATCCCAGGCTCAGCACAGGGCCCCAACCAGTCTCTATCAGTCGATCCAAACTTGTGCCTGACGTGAAGTCTGTTTGGCCCACGCGATCTGTTGCCCGATGCCGTTTTGTGGGCAAGAAAAATGAAGCTCAGGGGAAGCTCTGGCTTTCCCAATATCACGTGCAAGTTCACATGAAAGCAGGGACAGGATCTCTCCTTTCCCAGTTTGGTGCTATTCCTCCACCCCTGGCATCTGGAGACCAGCTCCTCGTGCTGTGTGGTCAGTCTACCCTCTGGACGCCCAGAGAAAGAAACATTCTTGAGAAACTGGCTCAGGTGACTCATGGAAGGCTCTGAGGACAAGAGTACCTTCTTAGGAGGGCCCGGGGAACTTTCTTTTCTTTTCTTTTCCTTACTTCCCAGCAGCACCTCTGAGCTTTTGTCTTTTTCCTGTGGGTCCAGCCAGCCACCTGCTAGCTGTCACCATCAAGGAATCCAGCATGTGGGTGCACAGGCTGCACACCCTAGAGGGGTGGAGCAGAACTTCCAGACCCAAAAAAAAAAAAAAAATGGAAGATGATGGCTCACTTTTCCCTTTTTGATAAATAAATATTTTATTTCGAAATAAATTAACAAAAAAGTACAAAGGCAGTAGACAGTGTCCCCAGATCCCTTTTACCCAGTTTCTCCAGATGCCATCGCCTTGCATTACCATGGTGGCACATTAGTCAAAACTAAAATCCTGACACTGGTATGGTCCCCTTGCCTAAACTGCAGACTTTATTCAGATTTCACCCATTTTTCTGTTCCAGGATCCCATCCTGGGGACCATGCCGCGCAGAGCACTTTCCCTTTTTGATAAACACAATCCCTAGATTTCCCCCTTCCCCTGGCACGAATTTGCGTGTTGTTTTTCTCTGCTCTGACGCATGCCCCGCCCCCATTTTACAGATTATGGTTTAGGGAAAGAAAAGCGTCACCTGGTTATGTTTAATATTGTAGGCGACCCTTGTTCATTGGCCACATTCATTTTTCCTCTTTCGGTTTTAAAGTCTAGTTCACATCATCAAAATGGCCACTGGCACTTCCCGAAAAACTTGGCAATGCATTTTACTGTATTTCTAAAAAAAAAAAGAGAAGTTCTGCTTTTTTTTTCCCCCAGCTCCCCCCACCCCCCAGCCCGAACTTCGTTTGTTCTTTTATGACTAAGGATATTTATCTCCTGCTCGCTTTAGAAGTTTATGAGCTGCTTTTCCTTTGAATTCCAGGCCAAGGTCAGTACTCTTTGGGTCGTGATGTCACGGCGTGTTGCCTTGGTTACCGCTGTGACATCATCAGAGTAACACGGGGGCCTGGTGGGCAGAGGGGAGAAGGGCTTTGAAATGGTCCCTTTCATCTGCCGTCGGGGAGAGAACTGCTGATGCCTTTTGAAAAAGTTTTGAGAACTGTGAGAAGCTAAAGGGAAGAGTTAATAAGATTTACTACCCCCCAAAATTGCCACAGACCCCTAAAAGTCAGGCCATGAAGGCTGCAGATTTCTATGGGGGGAGAAAGGCTAAAGGAACAAATGCATTCCTAGAAACCAGAACCCTATATTTGTACAAAGACCACCAGTAAGCCACAAGGAGACACACACACACACACACACACACACACACACACACACACACACACACACACACTGACCCTATCAACCAAATTGCTTCTAGATGGAATGTATTTCACAAGGTGTCTCTTGCTCTTTAATCTAATCTAATCTGTCTCTCCCTGGGCATAAAAGCAAAAGTAAAGAAAGGAATTACAAACCAGGAATGCTTGGTTTAAAGAGCTTTTTAATAAAAGGAGAAAGGAAAAAAGAACAAAAGCAGAGTGAACACTCAGCAGACAGTTTTCCTGCCATTAAAACAGCATCTTGAAAAATGTTAATCTTTTCTTTTTTTCCTTAGGGTCAGGGGAAGGGGAAAAAAATGTGATTTTATTGTGAACATGTGTCAAGAGGACCCTGTCCCATAAACTCGGTACCCACAATAAGTATATTTGTGTAGTAATTAACATGAGATCAGAGACGCAAGTTTTGCCAAAAGGCCATTGTCAGTATGGGGTATATTATGTGAGTCAAGAATCCAGTTTTCCAAATGTGGTATACATTGCGCTTGTTGTAATTAAGCGTTTTGTCATCTAGCAAGCAAGCAAGAGTGACTCCCAGACGGGATTATACCTAAAACACAGTTTCCAAATGTTTCTTCTTGGCAAATCTTGTAAGGAAACTCTACGCAGAAGGAATGTCAAGACATCTGTAATTAGATTTGGGGGAAAGGGGTGGAAGGAAGATTTCTGGACCAGTCTTTATGTTGTCTCTCAGAGAGACCCCCCTGCAATTCCGTGTCCTGGCTGCCAAGAGCTTTATCCATCACGTGTCCTTGGGTCATTTATCTCTGCACTGACTTTCTGCCGGGATCTCCAGTGACACGCCTGCCATACCACTTCCCATCCAGAAAGTTCGTTGCAGCCGCTGCAAAGGCAGAAAGGGCAGCGTCCAAACTGTCTTGGGCCAGCCGGACCCGTGCTTAGAACTCGATAGATTTTATTTCTGAGGCTTTCTGCTTTGTTTGGGGACCTGGAGGTCTTATTAAGAAAGCAGAATGGAGAGTAGTTTGTGGCCCCCAGGGCTGAGTTTCGGAAGACATTTACATGGCAAGAAAAACCGAAATGTAAGAGGGAGTTAAAGGGGGTCCCTGCAGCCGCCTTCATTTCAACTTTCCAGAGGGGCTGCTGGGAGTGCCACACGTTGGGGTGCCTGGCCCCATCTGGGTCTGATGTTGGAAGTGGGTTTGCATCTGTCTCCAGTTTCGTATGTTAGTATGGGCCTGCTTGTGCTGGAACTTGCTCCCGCACGCCTGTGGGTCTTCTGCATGGGTTTGCAAGCGTGGGATGCCTCCCGATGCATGGGTCCGGGGCGGGGGCGGGGTGCTGTCGCTGAGCACGTCGCCATGTGTTTTCAAAGGCTCCTATGTGCTCGCCACACGCTTGGAGGCATTTATAACTTTATGTATGTGCATGAAAGAGCGACTGGGAAATATCTGCCTTCATTATGCTTTATACTCTTTTCCAACCAACAGGCTATCTGCAGACCTCTCAGCTCCTCATCACCCAAATACGATCGCAGGGTGTTCACAAAGCGAAACACATCGTAAATCTCAAGGCTGGCTAGAACCGGGGGAGTTTTAGAAAGAAAGAGGAAAAGGGAAGGCGAGAAGAGGGTGGCCAAGAAGGAATATTCTGAAGAAGAATCTCTGCCCTTCAGGAAACACGTCTCCATGACTCCAACTTAGAAACAATTTTCTCTTGGCACAAGGTGGGGTCGGTCTCCGCGTTGGGGGTTTTCTCCTGCCACCGGACCCCTTCTTCTTCTCCATACTAGCAGGCAAGAACAGATGTGCCCACTTTATAAATGCTGACCAGCTGGGGAGGCCACAGCGAGTGGCCACAGAGTTTTTTTTCCCAAATGCTGACGTCTAAGGAGGCCTCTGGGGTGAAGACTGAGGGTCTCTTGGGCACATCTTGGGACCTGCTTGCTTTTGGAACCTTCCTGGGTTTTCCCTGAAAAAGGATGTTAAAGAAAATCCAGAATGCAAACAGCCTTTGCTTTTGGCATCCAAGGGGCTGTGCTGGTGTTCATAAAAACCTAAGATGCCGGAAGCCTGATATTCTGGGGTTCTCTGGACTGAGATGGGGCTAGCATGGGTGCAGGGATGCAGGCAAGAGCGGGGAGGCCAGGCTTTTCCTTAAATGGCTGAAAAGAGGCAAGCCCTGATTGGCACACATGTAGATTATTTTTTTACCCTCCAGAAGATTAAAAGGACCATTTGTTTTTAAAAGTCTCAACCCGGCATATTGGTCCATTTCATGTGTCAGTGTGGAGTTCACTCCCCTCCGTAGGGCTGCCCGGGGAACACAAAGGCAGGAAATTCAATTCAACCCAGGCCCCGTGACATCCCTCTCTGGGCTGTGTGTGTGTGTGTGTGTGTGTGTGTGTGTGTGTGTGTGTGGTGAGTGTTTGCATAGGGGCTGACACCGTGTTCTCTTCAATCAGATCACTGCTTAGTAGAGGTATTGTTCCTGCAGTTTTAGGAGCAGCTGGAGGGATTCTAATAATGAAGTTTGAATAAATGTGCTCATAAACTGTCCACTACAGGGTTTGGGAAGGAGATGAAACTTGTATCATTGGAATTTTTTTTTATGACAGTCTTCCTTGATTTTCCAAATGCCTTGGTTTAGTATGTGTATACCTTCTCAGCACACATACAGCTTTCGATTCAGGTATAGCATTCAGAGAGAAAGGCACACATAAGCAAACCCAGCATTTTTTAGATTCAAAAACAGACATGCCCAGAAGTCCCCTTAGTGTCCCCTTTCAGCCACTATCCACCCCCCACCCCAACAAGGGCAACCGCTCTCCAGACACCTAACAGGCTAGATGAGCTGTGCCTGTTTTTGTACTTTGTGTAAATAGAATCATTCAACGTCCTACTTGAGTAGCTGGCCTCTTTCGTTCAAAATTAAGTGTGCAAGATTCACTCATGCTGTTCTATGTATTTGTAGATCAATGATTTTTTAACTGGGGGTGACTGTGTGCCCCCAGGGGACTTTAGACAATGTCTAGGGATGTTTTTTGGTTGTCACAAAGTGGGGTGCATCTAGTGGGTCCAGCCCAGGGGTGCTGTACAGCGTCCTCCAATGCAAGGCCCCCCACCACAAAGAATTATACGTCCCAAAATGTCAAAGACACTGAAGCTGACAACCCCAGCCTGGATCAGTTATTCTCCTGGCTGTGCTCTGATTCCTCTGAAACACAGTTTTTAACAGCAGACTTAGCCTGAACTAAACTCCAAGTTCAAAGCTTCGATTCGGGGGCAAGTTTACTGACCTCTGGTTTTATCGCCAAAGTGGGGGCGGGGAGGGTGGTAAGGGGGATGGGATAGGAGTGGCGGACAAGCAAGGGTCACCCTCATGATGTCTTCCTCTCGCCCGGGGATGAATTCGACCTTAGGAGATCTCAGCAAGCCACATGTGCCTCTTTGGCAAGCAGGGGAAGGAAATGACAGGACAGTTCTCACAGGGCCACACCGATATACACAGACATAAACAGACAACCACACAAGTCCAAACATACACCCCCCGCCGCTCCGAACACACACATACACACGCACGCAAATGCACACTCATCAGCCAACACCGGCCACGACGGCGGGCCCGGCAGACACACACTTGGGTAGAGGAAAGAAAAAAAAGATGAATATTGTCCTTAAAGGAACCCCTCTCCAGCTACTTAAAGAAATCATTAAGATGACCAAGATTAAGGAAACCCAGCCAGGGAAATAATCACATCTGTCTCGGTCACCACTGTATCCCTCGACCCTAACCCAGGGTTTCTCAACCTCAGCACCACTGATATTTCCAACCGGGTCATTCTTTACTGCAGGGGCTGTGCTGTGCATTGCAAGATTTTAGCAGCATCTCTGGCCTCTACGAACTAGATGCACCCCAAGTTGTGCCCAAATTATCCCTGGTTATTGCACAATGTCCCCTGAGATCATCACCCTTAATTAAGAACTACCGGCCTAGCCCAGTCCTAGGCTCCTAGAAGCAGCCCCCAAATAAAATATTTGGTGATTGCATCAGTAAGCTGCTTGCATTCTTTCCTGAAAATAAACAGGCCCCCAGGGAGACTCAGCTAATCTCTCCTCTGCAGCATCCACAGAAACCGAGAGTTAAAAACACACAAAAATGGAGCCCCGGGCTCCTTTCTCTACCAGGGATCCCCGTCTCTGGGGCTCGGGCCGGTGCTGGGTTCTGCCTGGGTGGAGGTCACCGCTGCCATCGATGACAGCCCTTGAAGAAGTGGCCCCTGGAGAGATGCCTACGCCACATGTGCTCCGTCGTTTGATTGAGGGGCATTAATGCACTTTTCCGGACCCTGATTGGGTTTTAATTGTGTTTGAAATGCTGTGCTCCCCACACACCAGCTGACTTCGCGGCTGTATTCAGAATCGTTTTCATCTTTTCTTTCTCTTTTCTCTCTGAGTCCGAGGGGCTGCAGTGGCTGGGCATGGGATGGGCACTAGGGACCAGAAAGCACATCTATGGAATTTTCCACATATTAGCCAAACAGGGTCTGGAGCTCTCTTTACATTTTAAACCTCCAGAGGACACAGGAGTCTGGGGCCAGAGTGGAAAGTGGGACTTGAGGCAGACGTAGCTGTAAGCCCAGGTGTCTGCTGTCTGCTTGTGGGAGGGAGGGCTGAAGGTTATACATTCATTCAGCAAACATCCTCGGAATGTCAGTGCATATCGGCACTGAGATTGCAGAGATAAAAGACCCATTTCTTACCTTCAAGTAGCAAGAGAAGGAAGATACTAACAGCTCATTCAAGCATTGTTAAGTGGCAGGCGCTTTTTTGTGCACTTTATAAATATTCACTCAATAAAAGCTAAAAATAATCCTTTGAGGTAGGTATTATTATTACACCCAATTCAGAAGTGAGGAAATTGAGGCTCAGTTAGGTAAAGTAACTTGACCAAGAGGACATGGCTCCAAAGTGGCAGAGTCAAGACTTAAAATCAAGCAGTGGTTCTCAATCAGGGGCAATTGTGACCTCCAGGGGACAATGTCTGGGGCCATTTTTGGTTGTCACAACCTGGGAGGGGGGAGCTACTGGCCTCTAGTGGGTAGAGGCCAGGGATGCTACAATGTTCAGGGCAGCTCCCCCTGTAAAGAAATGTCAGCCCCAAATGTCAACAGTGCCAAGATTGACAAACTTGGACCATAGGGTTGGTGTTCCAACCACTGTGCTACAGGACAGGGACCTGTTCAGGCTGTCCGATCAGCCAATCAGAGGAGGCCTGACAAGCACCCTTGAATAGAGTTATGGCCGCCACCTCTCAGTGAGGACGCCATCATTTTATAATGGATGAGGGCACAGCCACACTAGCTCAAGTCCAAATCTGCACTTTGCCTTTTAAAGTTAGGTGACATTAGGTGAGTTATTTAGCCTCGGTTTGGATGGGAATATTTTTAGAAAGCTTTATTGAGGTATAATGCAAAGAACTGTATATATTTAACATGTATAAACCGATGAGTTTGGACACAGGCATGCACCTGTGATATGTCACCACAATCAAGGTGACAGACACATCCAACACCTCCCAAAGTTTCCATGGGTCCTTTCGTGTGTTGTTTGTTTCTTTGTTTATTTTGTGATAAGAACACAACATGAGATCTACCCTCTTAACAAATTTCGAAGTGCATAATACTGTATTAACTACAGGAGATATCTAGAACTTATTCATCTTGTGTAACTGAAACTTCGTACCTTCAAATGACAACACCTCATTCCCCCACCCCTCAGCTCCTGACAACCACTTTTTAATTCTTTGCTTCTACGGGTTTAACTGTTGTAGGTGCCTCATGTAAGTGGAATCATGTGGTATTTGTCTTTCTGGCTTATTTTGTTTTAACAGAATGTCCTCTGTGTTCTGTCATGAATGGCAGGATCTCCTTCCTTTTCAGGGCTGACTAATATTCCATCGTGTGTATATACCACACTTTATTTATCCATTCATGGTAGATGGGAATATTAACCCCTGCTCTCATCGGGACACTGTGCCCGACACATTGCAAGCACTCAATAAATATAAGCTATTATTAGGCAGGAAAGGGAATAAATAAATCCCAACCAGGGGAATAGATCTGATAGCTACTTAGGGAAACATCACACATAAAGGTCCTTGGTAAACTATAGAGTGTCATGAACACATTAGCCTTTATTACCTTCAAAATCTGGATTGACTCCTAAATCCACTGCAGTTTATAAGAACTTCTGCTTAAAGACAAAGAGCTGAACTGGCTGACCTCTAAAAACCAGGATGACCCTACTCTGGGAAAAATTACCAAATTTTCCCAATAATATTAATATTTGCTTAATTGACTTCATCGTGATCACTTGCTTGTTCGGTCCAATAACTCACAGACTCCCCATGAGGTGTTAGCTCCTCCCTCAGTAAATATCTTGGGCCACACTGGACCACGTCATTTTTTCTTCATATAATAGATGTCATCATTTTAATTGCAGATTCAGTTCTCTATTCCGTAACTATAGGTTCAGATCCTGGCTCTGCATCATACTTGTGTGTTATCTTGGACTGATCATCGAACCTTTCTGGCCTTGCTTTTTTTGTCTGCAAAATAAAAGTTTAATGTATCTACCTCTGGCAATTTTAAAACGTGTTCCAAAATTCTTTGACGTGCCTCTCACCTGGATGGGGGTCTATGTCCCCTCCTTTTGAATCCAGTGGGCTTGTGACTGCTTCGACAAATAGACTATGGCAGAAATAATGCTGTGCACGTCCAAGATGGGTCATAAAAGGTGAAGTGGCTTCTGCCTTATGTGCTCAAACTTGGTCCTGGAGCCCTGAGCTGCCATGTGAGAATCCTCACCACGCAGAGGCCCCCATGTAGTAATAGGTGGGTGCCATGATTGGCAGTACAAATCCTCAATCATTCCAGTCCTCCAGATGAAGTAAAAAAAGAATCTCAAGATAATTACAGCCCCCAGCCATCAAGTCACCACCAGTCTTCCCAGCTGAGCCCAGAGACCTCAGGGAGCAGAGAGTATGCGCCTAATTCCTGACCCACAGAATCTACCAGTTGTTTTAAGCTGCTAAATTTGGTGGCAATTTGTTACACAGCAGTAGTAACTGGTACACTATCTCAAATGAGAGTCGTAAGGATTAAATTAGCTCATATATAATCAATGTTCTCTCTCTGGGCCATGGCACACAACAGGCTCTCAAAGAATGTTAATTATTTTCCTTCCCTTTTTTATATTTTTTTTCTTTATGATCAAAGTTCCTTTTTTCCTGTTTTATTTGACAAACACTGGGGAGAATAAATTTCTCTAATTATTTCCATCCTGTCTAGACCGTGGAGTCATTTTGGTAAACAAAATCATGAAACAATCATAGTGAGTCTAGCTCTGGCTCCAAGCTGCAGATTCACGGCAAACCTGAGCGCAGACTCTCTCCGCTCAGCTTCAGACCTCACCTACAGCATGACCTCTGGGGCTGCAGGGCAGAGGAAACTCTCCCAGGAGGAACAGAGCACATGTACAAAGGCACCCCGTGATGTCTAGTCACAACGCGGAGTTCTCAGGGATGCGGCGTCCTGATGCTACGGAGCATCTCCTCTTGGGAACCGTTTCCCAAATCAAGATTTAACCACAGGCCACCGAGGAAATGTCCCCTGGAAGAATCTGACTCAGGACATCTGTTGCCAGTCCTGCATCTATTAGACCAGTGCAATAATGAGGGTTTTAAAAGATGCCCCATTGCCCTCCTTTTACTTGGGTTGAACGGACGTAAATTGTGCCATCCTCTCTGAGCACTCAGAGGAGGAATTCCTGGCCCCTGCCCTGCAGAGCCTAACACAGGATCCATTTTCACATGAATAAGTCCTTCCAATAACTCAGCACTTTACGGAGTAGGAAGCGTCTTGCCAACAGAGGCAAGAGTAGAGCAAGAAGCCAAGTCTAGCATGAGGGAGCCCGAATGTGTCTTCCAAATTAAGAGAACAGACCAAAATAAGAAGCGCTGGGAGCAGGGTTAGAGATGGAGGAGACAGACGAGACACGGGAAGCCAGAGGAAGTGTGGATGGGACGAGTAGGTGCAGACGATGCCCCAGAACAGGCCGAGTGGTCGGTGAAAATGCTTTAGATGCTATGGCTAAACCATTGGTTAGCTGATCCAACATCTATTCCTAGCATCCTTCTCCCTTCCTGCCTCCTACCAGTGTCTAAAAAAATGAAAGATTCACTTTCCTGACCCAGAGCTGACCCTGTGACAGTTCGGGCCAATAAAATGTAAGCAGAGGTCTATTGGGAGAGTTGGGGGAAGCATTTGATTCCTTATAAAGGACAAAGGTTCAAGAGAAAAGCCTTCTGGGGCCACCCCTTTCTCTTTCCTGTTTTAATGGCAGATGCAATGCCTGGAGCTGAAGCAGCCGTCTTTGAACAAGAGGATACGCATGAGAATAAAAAGCCAAAACAACATCAGCAGCAGCCTACCTCTGGACCATTCATCATGGGAGAAAAATAAAACTCTCATTGTTTAAACAACTGTCCATTGGACTTTCTGCTCTAAAAGCCTTCTTAACAGATTCGAATTTTTGTCTTGCTAAACAGTTGTTGGTGGGGTGGAGCACCTTTGTTTGATGGGCTAAAGGTAGGACACAAATTCCATCTGATAAGTGTTGGCTACACATCGACTAAGCCAAGAGAAGAGTTTATGAACAGTTTGAACTATTCAACTGCAGGGGATGTATTAGATAAATCATTGCAATGGGACACAACTCAGCCCCTGAGAAATGATGGTGCCCACACAAATTTGTTGGCATGGAGAAGCCCATTCTAGACTGTTCCAAGATTTTTAAAAGCAGGTTATCAAACAATATAGAAAGAGATATGTAGAAAGATGTTCACTAGAAGGCACATAGTGGGTACGATTTAGGTTTTTGTTGTTCTTGTTATTTTTGGTATTATTTAAATATATTATAATTATATAAAATATATTACAATATAATATTAATCTCTCTATATATAGCTTTTGCCTGATAAAAACAGCCTTTAACAGCATATGCGATATGGTCTTATTTTCACTTAAAATGCATATATCATTTTAGGAAGGCTGGAAGATACATGGTAAACTATGAATAGTTAGCCCTATATGATAGGATTACAGGTGATTTTCATTTTCTTCTTTTTCTTTATCTGCCTTTTCTACTTTTTCTATAATGAATATATATTACTTGTTTAATTTTTCAAGTGTTGTTGTTTAAGAGCTACTCCTCTTACTGTGTTTGCCAAAGCCTCAAAGCCTCCGCTGGGAAATACGCTAATCCAATCAAGATCTTCTTGTCTTGGCAACAAACTCCAGAACTGGTCTACTGTGATTTTAAGTATCTAGGAGGATATGAAATTAGGAGATGGTGGAGTCCTCATTTTCTGGTCATTGTCAATGTTACGAAGATGGCAGCCTGAAGAACTCCCTAAACGACTTAATCCAACCAGTTGGTGTTGCCTTTAAACCCCAAAGCAAAAGAGAGGGTGATAAGTGGAAAATCCTGCCTTCTGATACCAATGATAAGAGACTCTCCTTCCCTTCTCCTGCGAGATAAATCTCGAGGACGAACCCACCCTCCGTGGAGCCCCTCTCGGAAGAAGAGCCATGAAAATATGGCAGGCAAAAGCATTTGTAAGAGGATGATATAATGACAGAAAAATATACGATCGATTTAGCGGACAGAAGTGGCTGTCAGTTTGGGGGCCCTCCAGAGTTCAAGTATGCCCATAAAAGAACTCAACAACCCCAGGGCTCCCCTGGGAGAAAGAGATCTCCCTCCAAATCCAGCCTGTCGCCTAACACTGGGAAGCAGAAATTCCCCAGGGGAGCGGGAATCAGCGTATCTGAGTCTGAAGGAGCCAAGGATGAGAGGAGGAAGGACAGAGGCGGGGACTGAGCTGCCTGAGCCAATGATTTAGGGCTCTGGATCATCCACAAAAAAAAAAAAAAAAAGGACCCTCTGGTCTGGTGCCCTGGGGGTCTTGGAAAAGTCAGCCCAAAGAGGCACGACCATGGAAAACAAAACTGCTGGGGCTTGGGGTGGGAGGGAATGTCGAGGCCCAGTTGCTGCTGTCTGGTAGAGCTAACACACAAGCCCCAAACATGCGTGACCTCTGGTTCACATCAGCACCGCTGATCAAAAGGAAGCAGCTCACTCCACCCTGGCCCAGGCCTCTCCGTCCAGGGAGGATTCAAAGCTACTGGCTTCGTGGCTGGTGTGGCTTCCATTAACCCAGAGGTTGGTGCTACGGACTTTGCGAAACATTGAGCGTCAAACGTAATGAATCACAAAAAACCAATAGCTTGGGCCAGCCCAGTGACCTTTAAAGCAAGATAATATTACTTAAAACGAACATCGTGGTGGAACCGTTACAATAAACAGCATTGGTTCAAGCGCCCTTCCGTTCTGACAGCCGACAGCCGTCCGGGGGGACACGGAGATGCCGTTCTCATCCTGGTGCTTCTAGCCCAACCTCGCCGGGCTGAGCACACTTCTTTCATTCTCACGTGGATAAATGCCGATAACGATACCGCGCTGGGGAATACAGGCGCTGCAATGACTTAAGAGCATTTTCCATAACAAGACCCTTGTATGACCAAACGATTTACAGCATCAAAACCAGTCTTGGTTTTCTACCCACTGCAAGGGACAGAAATAAATATCCACACCACCCACTCCCCAAGAATCCACTCGGGCTCCAAAACGTCATAGACAATCCAAAAGAGAGTGTGTGCGCACAGGCCGTCCTCTGTTATATTTCTACACTCAGCTTCTGCTTTGCCCGGAGTTTTGCATGTAAATAGACACGGGATATTTTGAGATTTAGACAGAACCCTCACTTCAAGAAATCAGATTCAGTTTCAGGCAGTGCCCGGGTTCAGCGAGAGGCCAGTCTACCCAGAAACGTAAACCAGTTCCAGCCAGGGGTAGGTGAATGCTCGCTAGACAGACATATTGGCCCCTCGTAGGTTCAGCTCGAACGCACGCACTGGAGCACACGCGCACACACACGCGCACACACACACGCACGCATGCACGCATGCACTAATTTTGCGCTTAGCTGTCATAAAACTTAAGACACTTATATGAGGGTGAAAGGTCAGGAGGGGGGAAACATGATTTTCTGTTATTAATTACGCCTTATCCATTCTACATGTGCTGCGCTCGTCTTAGATAAAGTTACGGTTCTATTTTATTAGGAAGCCTCCAGGATCGTGTAAAGGGGATTTTGGATTGAGACAAAGGAAATCGCAGGATGGGAAAAGGGGGGGAAACGGGGGTTGGGGGCTCATTTGTTCTCCTGCTCAGAAGCCAAGCCAGGCTTCTTCTCTGCCATGTCCAGGACTGAATCTGCACATTCTTGAAATAGCTCGCTCTGCAAATGCTAAATGAACCTGGTCCCGAACCAACTCCATCCTGAGCGGGCTTTGGGTTTCCAGAAGGAACGGAGAAGGCAGCGAAGGGGGGAGAAGGGGGTGAACCACAGGCCAGGCTGCTGCTGGATTCAAAGACAAAAGCAAGGCCAGCCAAGGGGGTGGGGGCGTGAAAGTTCAAGTTCGAATCTCTGTCACCCCTGCCTGCCCTGCTGTGGGCAGGTGCCCAAAAGGATTCTTGCCTTTATTGGAGATCCCTTGAGTGGGAACGGGGGCTGGGCTGGGGCGCCAGTGGGTTAGGCAGTGGGAGACCCTCGGGGCCAGACAGGAGGGACCTAGGAGCCCCATCACCCTAGGCCGATAAGAAGAAAAAAACCATCTATTATGGGGAAAAGGGACCCAAGAATCCCCAGACCAAAAAGGTTACAACATGGCAGAGTCAGAAAGGGACTGTCTCAGAGAGGAGACCAGAGAGCAGCCAGGAAAAAAAAAAAAAAAATCCAGGACTACAAAACCTGGATTTGAACCCCAGGACCGACCTTTTCCTTGAGCAAGTCGACAGCTGTCCCTGAGCCTCGGTTTCCCCAACTGGGAAACCGGGAGAGATGATGTCAGTAATAACACAGATAACACCGTCGTCACTAATAGCAACGGTCACATTAAAAGGACTGCGACACACAATTATGAGGATGCTATGCCCGTCCTACGCACTGTAAGATAACATAATGAGAAGCACATCAGGACCCATAAATCACAGCGCAGATATAATTTATTGTTATTAATATGATCTGCCCTGTCCTTCCCCAGCCCCTCGGGCTGCCAGGAGAGCCTGTGCTCTGTCATCGTGCACTTGAAGACAGGTTGTTTTGTCCCTTCTCTCTTCTTGTTTCTAATCACAATGTTCTAATTCTCCGGCTGAGGTTGAATTCAATTCTCAGCCAGAGCTCGATGCCATATATTACCCCCTGTCCGGGACAGCGATCTGGCTTCTGTCTTCTAAGCACTCCAGAACTGCCGTGTGCCGAGCGCTCACTGCGTGCCAGGCGCTGAGCTCAGCTTCCAGCATTGGGGATCCCATTTGAGGCCCCCAGCAAGGCAGCCAGAGAGGCGTGAGGATCACCCCCATTTTACCCACAAGGAGACTCAGGTTCAGGGAATGAATGAGGCTGGATTTCCTCCCAGGGAAGTGTCCAAACCAGCACGTTCTTCCTCCCGCCGCCTGTGCACAGACACCACTGCCTCGGGTCTTCCCGCAAACTCGGTAAGGCAGACCCCGACTGCTGTGAGAATGTTCCCTCACACACAGGGAAACAGACTCGAGAGGAGCGTGACCCTGCTGTCTCCTGAGTTCAATTAAGCATTCGCCAACCCTCGATTGTGATTTCAAGGAAGGAGGAGGAGGAGGAGGAGGAGGAGGAGGAGGAAGAAGAAGGGAGCAGACCTCCCGCCCGCCCGCTGCATGTAGTTGGAGTGTCTCTATCTGCACAGCAGAATGTTTCCTGGGGGTTCGGCCAGGAATTCAGGCCTGCGGCAGTCCTGCCAATGAATCCGGGGCCCGGCTCCCTTTGATCCTCCCCACAGGCCGTCCCTCCCCTGTGGTCGTCCCGCCATGCAGCCCTGATGTCCAACTTGTGATATCCCAGTAGTGTCCCCGAGGGTGCCAGGCCCGTAGGGGAGAGAAACGGGAGCTGGCATCCTGGGAAGGGGGCACCTCCGCGTCCGGGACACTGTGTTTCAAGTATCCTCGAAGCTTGTCCACTGGTTCCCTGTTTCTCCCGATGCGGCCGTGTCTTGTGTTACTATTTCTCTCTGCAGGTGTTGTCTGGTGTCTCTGACCTCTCCTTGGCTCTCTTACGCTGCATTTCTGCACGCGTGTAATTCTGTCTGTCTGTCTGTCTCTCTCTCTCTGTCTTATTCTCCCTGTCCTTGTCTTTATGTCTCTTTCTTTCTCTCTGCCTGACTCTTTCTCTGTCTCTCGCCTCTGTCTGTCTCTTGCTCCTCCTCGTACAGCCCCCGCCCTCTGCCTCCTTTCTCCCCCGTGGCCCGCCTGCCCATCCTCTCCTCTGTCTCCCAGGGCACCAGGAAAGCCCAGTCTCTCGGCAGAAAGACTCAGGAGCGGCTGCCATGGAAACGTGGCTCAGGGCGACAAGAGTCACCCCAGCCCAGAGCCCACCCGGGGCATACAGGGCCCTGTCCCCATACCTTGCTCACTCTCTCTCCATCACTGAGAACAAGTCTGGGATCACAGAGGACCAAGGTCATTTCAAATATCTGAGCATGTTGCTGGGAGAGAAAACACTGCTGACAAGGATTCCCGAGAGATTTGAACAGCCTCCATCCTCCCTGAGAACCTTCCAGACATGCTAATCAATTTCCAATTCACTATTCATTCCAGCATTGCTGTGGGCTTCCAGGCCCACACTGGCAGATTGGTTCTAGATTTCCATGTTTTCCACCAGATATCACAGCCAAATTGTCTCTCTGGCTAAACCTTGGAGCTCATCTCCATTTTGAAACTTTTTGAACCCAATGAGTCCACCTATACAGAGAGCTGGGGTCCCCCTGCTGTGGTACGACCTGTCCCCAACACACACACACACACACACACACACACACACACACACACACACACACACACACACACACACACGTCATTTGTCAAGGGTTTGCCGAGAACCCAGCATTTGCTAAGTCGTTTCACCAAAGTTCCTTCTTGTAGCTTAGGCTTCTCCATAGAAGTGAATAGTATTAATCCTATGGTTACAAACCAGAAGACTGAGATTCAGATTAAATACAGAGACCTTCCCAAGGTCGCACAACCAATACGATGGAGACCCTGCCGAGTGTCGCTCTTCCCAGGTAGGAAAGAAAGAGGAAGAAATAAACCTGCACTTTAACAATTTTTCGTTCCTGCTCCCCTCCTCAATCATTTGCGTTAGAACTGGGTTTTGTTTCTGCCCTTATTCCTTCCGTAGGCTTCCAGACCCATATCGGTTGCAGAAACAGAGTTTCTCCTCTCCAGAAAACTGCTTTTTTGGCTCGGGAAATGCTGTTTTTCTCCTCCAACGACGGGCAGGAGGCATTCCGGATATTTAACTTTTGGAAGGCAAATTTGGCATCCGGGATTGTTTTCTGCCTTATTAAACTTTTCAGAAACTGTATCTCTTTTAAACAGCCTGTGGGGGCTCTCCTTCCCCCCACCCAACAAACCCCCCTCTGAAGGACCCTCTGCGTCAGCCCACCCGTCCCCTCTTCCCATCTGCCAGAGGCCAAAGCCAAAACACGTCCCAGGAAAGCCGGGGAGGAAGCGGGTGAGGCAGAGAGAGCGATGTCTAATCATCACAGAACCTTTGAAAAGTATCTTGAGCAAATCGAGTTTGTCTCAAACGCATCCAGCATTTAACATTTAATAGGAGCTGATCAACTTAATGCACCACATGCGATGGGGAAACGGATCCTTCCCCTTTAAGGGGCTGTTGACGTTAGGTGAAGGAGAAAAACAGTTGTTACGATTCAGAAACTCAGGATGAACCCAATTAATCAATGCTGAGATGATTCGAATCATGTGGCAAATGCTTGGTCACCTCTCTGATATCCTATCCTCGTCCCTCGGAAGATGCAGACGTGATTAATGTCACCTGTGACCACCACGTCTCCAGGCAAGACCCCCGCCCCCCGCCCCCAAACCCGGCAGACAGAGAAACAAATTAGATCCAAAGGCTCCGGATCAGTTTCAGAGGGGACAGGCCCCCGGCTGGGGAGGGGGGTGGTCTCTGGGGGTGCCTGGCCGGGCCTGTCTGTCACAGGCGGGCAGAAGATAGAGGCCAGACCACGTGGGGGCTGGGAGGGAAGGGACCTCGGGGACGGGGTGATGGGGGCATCTGCCGGGTCTCCGAGCTCAAAGTGCTCCGCCCGGGCCCTGAGCACGCAGTATCTTTGAGGGTGATTCTTTTCTTTTTTCTTGGTGCAAAAATAATTGCTCAAGCTTCCCCTGCGTCTTAGGGTTGCACTCAGGCTTTTCGGCCCTGGGCCTTGGCTGGGAGGAAATGGGTTTGAGAGAGAAAGGGTGGGAGAGTGTTAATCAGGGTTATTTTGATTGCTTTGAAAGTCCCTGCCTGTTTACACACACGGTTTGTACCCCCATTTCTGGAGTTTCTGAGCTATACAACAGGCCTCTCCACTTTATCTCCTTTTTCATTGTGTTGCTCTTTCCTCTCTTTTGTATTTTTTATCTCCCCTTCCTCTCCTACCATCCTTCTTTCATTCATTCAACAAACATTTCCAGAGTGCTGGAGGCACCTCCGGGGCCTTCCTGGAAGAGGAAGATAAGGTTCTGGGAAAGATAAGAAGCTAAGATCGCAAGGATTCCCCAGCTCCCGGTTTTCCTCGCCTACTGCCCAGGTGTGAGTGCTGTCAGTCCTGTCTTGCCATTTCCCTCCTCCCGGTTTTGCTGACCCCAGCCGCCACCCCTCGTCCTTTGCCACCTGGGCTAGCCCTGAGACGCGTGGATGTGACCCTGGACCCTCCAGCTTGGATCAAGCTCTGCTCCTCCGGAGTCACTGGAAATGCACACCAAGACAGCCACAACCCAACTCACCTTGTCCTCACTGCACCCCCGGCACCAAGCCCCTAGCACCGTGCCTGGCACATAGTAGGTGCCATAAATATCTGTTGAATAACTGAAAGAAAAGTGCTGTATAAACTCTCAGTTTGATGTCACCCTAAAGATTTTACAATGCACTCAAAAAAAATAAATAAGCGCACCTTGCCTCCTTCCAGAAAGGTGTTAAGATTGTTTATAATGCAGATTCCTAGGTCTCAAAGAGTTGGATTCAATACCTTAGGGGTGTGTGTGTGTCCCTGGAATCTGCATCTTTGAAAGCATCCCAGGGGACTCTGATGTACACACTCCTCAGAGGTGTTTGAGAAATTTTACTCTGGATAGTAGGGAGCCACTGAAGGTTTGAGAGCAAGAGCATGACTTCATCAGTGAGTGCTTAAAGAAGGGCATGCCAGCTGCGGTCTAAAAGATGAGTGGAGGACCCAGGGGTGGGAGAGAGAGAAAGAGAAGAGTTAGGTGACCACATGAGGATATAAGTTCCAGAATTTTCTTGTGAGCTTAAAGGCAGAATCTTAGTAAAAGAGGGTTTAAAGGACTTAGCATGGTTTATTTGGGGTATTTTAAGAGAACTAATGGGGATTTCAGGGAAGCTAAACCCTTCCCTTCCTAGGCTTCACCTCTTCATGGAAGAAAGGGCCATTAAAATGGAGAAATTGGCAAGTCACAAAGTTGTAATATGTGTGGGGAAAGAGTAAGTGAAAGAGAAAGGAAAGTTACGTTCCTTCCTTTCTTTTATTCTCTTCTTCCTCCACTTCTGAAAGCCCTTAGTGGCCCCCAACCCTCCGATTCCAGCGGCACCCCCACCCCCAAACCTGCAGGGGCTGCGGGGACTAGACTTACCGCCCCTACCCTCCCCGGGTGCTCACAAGAGCATCTGGCCACGGACGCTGGGCTCTGGCCGCGGCATCTGTTTGCAATGTTTGACTCAGTAGTTTTATTTCTGCTTGGCGGGATAATATAAACTATCCTGTTACCCGGCAGGCAGGCTGGGCGCGGAGCCGGGTCGCGCTGCAACTCTGCTGCAGAACCAGAACGAAGCTTAAATGAGCTGGTGGGCTTGGACAAGGCCCCCTTCGCCGTCAGAGGAAACGGCTGCTCGCCTGGAAACTTCTCCCCGGCTTGGGCCTCTGCTGTTACAGTCCCCGTGTAGCTCCTGGCTGACCCCTGGAATCTACACCACCTATGACACCCATTAATATGCACGCACACAAACACACACACACACACACACACACCCCATATCTTGTCCATTTCTGAAGGCTACAGAGATAAATCGGAACTATTTGCTACAAGGGTGAATGTTAGTTATTTAATAAAAGCTTGATTTCTGGAGTCAGCCAGCCTGTCTGTGAATTCTTGCCATGTGAGCTCTGGCAAATGCCTTCACCTCCCTGGGCCCCAGTTTCTCCACCTGTAAAATGGGGTTCATGGATAGTGACTCCCATGTTGCGGAGCTGTTCTGGGTCCTCCATGAAGCAATATCCGCAAAGTGCTTAGTGTGGCACCCTGTGTGTGCTGTGCATTGAATACAATGTTAGCTGTTATTATAAACATGAGGATGCTTGAAATAAAACTCAAGAAAGAGCAGCTCACGTTGGCAGCAGCAACTGGGTATGACTGTGACCCTCGGCTCAGCCTGAAGGAAATTCACATCCTCCCAAGATGCTGGGGCAAGTACAAAAGGAAACCATGTATCTTTCCCCAGCTCTCACAGGGTCCCCTTTGGGGTAGAGGGGCGGTCCCCAACTTGGGCTCCTATGCCTGACTCCACAAAGAGACATAGGGGCAGTTCTGATATTTGATGGGGCAACACGAACCCCACCCTCCAGCTCTCTAATTTCTCATGGGGGTAAAGAAAGGACAGAATCTATACTCTGGAAGGCCCCAGTCCTGCCCTGAGCTCAGCTACACGAAGGTGGGTGTTCTCGGCCCTGGCTGGAGCAAGGTGCCAGACTTCTGCCTCGACACAGACTCCGTGTTTGGGCATTCCCAAAGACAGAGGGGCAGTCCTCGTGTCCTGGGTCCTGAGGGACAGTCCCTATGGCCAGCATCCCAGCAACCTCTCTCTAGGAGACAGAGAGACACCTCTTCACTTTTTGGTTTTTCTCTTTATCTTTAATGCCCAGTCCAGCACTTGGAACGTGGTAGGATGTTCAACAAAAGTGGAATGTGTGTGTGTTCACAGGAGCATGTTGCTGTGATTACAGCATGTATGTGTGTGTGTGTGGACGTTCATGAGAGTGCGTGCACACATACGTGGCAAGGAGGCTTACATCTTGGGGAGGTCCTGTGGCCCTGTGTCTACACGTGTGTGCACACACTCATGTCCCCACAGCTGGACATGGCTTCTCCATGTGCCAGATGCGTGTCTGCTTGAGGCCCTGCCTGGCTGTAGACACCTTGGGAAGCCCGCACTCACATGCTTGCTCCAGACCCGACAAGATGCAATTCTAAAACTGGAGATGGGGTGTGCTGAGGGGGTGGGGTGGAGGGTCATTAAAAACCACTTAGAAAAGCCACTTTCTCTGGAAAGAAAACTAACCCCATTACAACTCTGGCTGAAGACCCTTCTGCTGGAGCCTAACGTGCAGATATCCCCCTACCCGGGACCAGCTGGGTGAGACAGCCAAGGACCCACAGCGCAGGTAACCTCGGATCTCTGCTGCTGAAATGAATTGACATCGATTTGGTTTTCTGTCCACTGTTGGCTACAAATCACATTGACTGTTTGCCCCATCTCAGCCTATGTCTGTTCTCTGCCCCCCACCCGTCCCACCAAGACTCTCGTCTCCATGTCTCTGAGTCTCTGTGTGCTTAACTGTCCCATCTCTCCCTTCCTACCCGTGAACCTTGCTCCATCTTTCTTTTCCCCGCTCGTCTCTCCCCATCCTGCCTTCTTTCCCATGTGGGTTTCTCTCTGCATCTCTCTGCTACCTGCCCCGCCCCACTGGCCTGTGGATCGTCACTCAGCAGCCCTGCCTGCTCCAACGGGAGCCCCTTTGTTCGCGGCCCCCCTCCCAATAGCCCCCCTGCCCCCCGCATCGCCCTGCAAGCCTGGCTTTCCCTTCCCCTCCAGGCCCTGCAAGCGGCGGCCCCTCCAGCCTATGATGTGGAAAAATGGGGCCCACCCTCCCCACCCCCCCAGCACTGGGGCACAGAGGCTGAGTACGAGGGTCGAAGCTGGGCCACCCCCGATGAGACCCCCAGGACCGTTAAGGAGACACCGTCACTACTCCCTCTGTGCCACGGTCCTTCCCCCCTGCAGCTCAAAGCAGGGCTGGGCAGCCTGCGGCACGGGGCAAGGGCAAGTTCTTGTTGAGGTTGGAGGCCAGACCCTACGCCTGACTCCAGAGGGGCCATAGCCACGTCAGTGCCCCTCTCTGGGCCTGGGACCTAACGCCCAGGGCCTCATTCGACTCTAACTGGAGGGTCACCACCGAGGACCCTCCGCCTCGCCCCTGGGCGCTGTCTCCCTCCTTAGCATCCTATCCCTCCCACTTCCTAGAGCACATGAAGAAGGCCTGAAATCTCTGTAGTGACAAGGTCGGTGCCCTCAGGGAGTCACAAGGAATGGAAATATCAGGATAAATCAACCCCAAAGCATTCATTAGCACGTTTCTGGAGATACCGTTCCCAGCATGAATAATACCAATACTTGCCGTCCCACTTCCTGGGACTCTGGCTTTGGGTATCTGTGATCATACCAGGGATGGTCCAGCTTAATGCCAGCTTTAGGGCAGGGAGACAAGGG
>RJWJ010013918.1:0-38966 GCA_004363605.1 Indri indri | reverse complement strand
AGTGGTGGAGGCCTGGGTCCTGTCTGTGCCCAGGGACAAGGCGGCGGCTGTGGAGTGGGCTTAGGAGGGGCAGCCCTGTTGGCTGGCAGTGTCTTGGTTCAGGTGGTGGTTGGCCCTGGGTCAGGAAGGCTAAGTGTGCACAGTTGGGGAGCCTGGAATCCCACACCAGCAGGAAAGTCTGCTGAGGATCCTGGTGCCCAGCCCTGGGGACATGGGAAGACACTTGTCATGGGACAGGAAGAGGTGTGATAAACAGAAGGGAACTAGGCCAAACTTCAGAGTGGTTCTCAAACTTGAGTGTACATCAGAGTCGCCTGGAGGGCTTGCTAAAATGTAGGTTGTTGGGCCCCACACCCCTGAGTTCTGGTTCAGTAGGTGTAGCATGTGGCCCCAGAGTTCACGTATCTTGCAGGTTCCCAGGACACACCAATGCTGTCGGTCCTGGGTCAACAGCTTGAGAACTGCTAGTATAGACTAAACTCATCCGAGTAAGCAAAGCCCAGAGTGTGACCTGTGGATGGGAGGCTATGGCTCCTGACACGCTGCCGCTGCCGCTCTTACCCTGGAATGGCTTGGGAAGGTGGGCGGGGCGGCAGGGGCCGGGAGTGGGCTAGGGGCTTGGACACGAGGTGAGGCTGGTACCTGGTTATTTAATAAAGGAGGCTCTTGTCTTTCTTTAGGAAGGCCAGCAGAATCATGCAGAAGCTACAATGTTGGGTCCAGCCTCTGGCCCAAGGCAAGTTCTTTAAGGAAGGGTGAAGGGTCTGTGAGAATGACTCTGTCCTCAGCAAAGTCACATCTCATAGCTTTGTCCGCAATAAGCTGCTGAATATTGAACCCTTAGAGGGAGCCAGGCTCTAAGCGAGCCCCCAAAAGCTTTCTCTTACTTAATCCCAACTGCGAGGCTCACTGGAGTTAAGTGACTTGCTCACGGCCATTAGGGGGCTGGGCTGGGGTTTGAACGCTGTGCTGCCCAAATGCTGTTTGCATTCACACAACAGCCGGTTATCACACCTGCTCTCTGTTCTGGGCACCGAGGCAGCTAGGAGGGGTAAAACCAGGGCCTGCCTTTGAGAAGCTCCTAGTGTCTTGAGAAGATGGAAGCATGAACGTAACACTGATCCAACATGGTGAGAGCTAACGTGGACGTCTGGATGAAGAGGGGTGGGGGCCCAAAAGGAAGTCACTAGCTTTCTTGGGGTCCTAGGCTCCTTCCACAGCCTGGCCCTGGCAGGTGAACAGGATGGGAGACCACAACTCTCATGTGACCTGGCCCACAGCCTGGAAACCCTCCCTCCTGGAGAAGATTTGAGCCTCCAGAGTGCCTGTGGCAGCTTTCTCTTTTCCTTCTTTTCAGTGAATACACTCGTAAATCTGTCATTTTCCCTCTTAACAGTTCTTTTTCCAGCCCAGGAAGTGGGCAGTCACCTGGTGGCTCTCCCAGTTGGCTCTCACCAACTTTTCCAAAGCCTCGAGCCTGCTTTGTCCTCACCAAGGGACTGAGAGGTCACAGTGGTGCAGTCAAGGTCACTGCAGTCTTCATTCCAAGGAGGCTCAAAGATGCCGAAGTTCTCAGAAATTTCTGGCCTTTGGGCATCTGTTTCTTCTCTGTGACCTCAGGCCGATGACATTCTAAAGGTGGAAGGAAGAAGGTGGTGGGGTTTGAAGTGGTCTCGACGCCAGCTTGCCCTTTTTTCTTCAGGATGGGGTGGAGAACACTTTGTTCTATGACAGGCCTCTGTTGCATAAGAAAAAAAAAAATCAGGTTTGGCCCACATATAAATAGATAGCAACTTTATTTAGTTTACTTTTCTCTGAGAGAAATATAGAATGTTGAGCTGACCCACTTTAAAAAAAAGTTTATTCTTCTTCATATAAATAAAACGAACTCATTATGGAGTATTTAGAAAATATTTTTGGTGTGTTTCCTTTAGGGCTTTTTTTTTTTTTTTTTTTTTTTTTTTTTTTTTTTTTTTTTTTTTTTTTTTTGGTCCTGTATAGAGTTTAGGTTTCATGTCCATAGTCGGATCACCCACTAAAATGTGACTGCTTCAGAGCAACGTTCCTTCTGCCCTGGGAAAAGTGATAGGTTATACATCCTCACTGTGCATGGTTCTTCCCCGCCATGGTGCTTATTGCAAAAACAACTAAATCTCTATTAGGAGAGCTATTTGTTTATTCGTGTGACTCTCCTAGACCTATAGTATTCAAGATGGTAGCCGCTAGCTAGCCAGGTATGGCTATTGGAATTTAACTTAAGTTAAATAAAATTAAACCGCTCTTCTGTTGCACTAGCTACATTTCAAATGCTCACTGGCCACGTAAGGCTGGTGGCTACCATCTTGGACAGCGCAGTTCTGCATTTCTATCACAGAAAGCTCTATTGGACCGTACATTCCCAGTGACATGGGACTCCCATGGGCCTTCTCTGTCTGTGTCACTGAGTATCCTGTGCACCTGGAATCTGAGCATCTAGTGAAATTTTAGAGAGGCTTTATTTCTAAATTATGGCCAATTAGAGAAAGAGAGGTGGGTGATGAGGAGAGAAAAGGAAGGCTTTTTAAACAGGTTAGTAGTGTATTTCTTTCTCACATGTAAGAAGTCTGGAGTTAAACAGTCTGGCGCTGGTCTGCCTCTCCCAGGATCATGAGCCTGGGCCCTTTTAGCATGAGCCTTCTGCTTCATAGTCCATCATGGCTGCTCCAGCTCCAGCCATTGTGTGTGCATTCTAGCCTGCAGGAAAGAGGGTGGGAAGAAGGATACATCCCTTCTCTTTAAGGACAATTCTGAGAAGTTATTTGTACCACTTTCTCTTACATCTTATTGGCCATAACAAAGTCACATGGGCACACACAGCTTGAAAGGAGGCTGGGAACTGTAGTATTTTTTCTGGGAAGCCATGAGTCCAGCCATAATTTGGGTGTTCTAACTGGCAGTCTTTGTCACGACAGCTAATGTGAAGTACATTAGTATTAATGAGAGTGTAGACAAAGCATCCCTTGTCCACCAGGAAAACATCAATCGTGATCAGCAAAGAAATTTATATTTATGTTGAATCTTCAGCCATCAGCGTAGAGATCTATTTAAGGAATTACATGCCCAGTCTTGGATAGGAAACTTTTAGCATGGAAAAGTGGAGCTGGTCAAGCTGGGAAAAGTGATAAATTGTGTGTGTGTTTACGCTTGTGTGCCTGAAGCTTATTGCGATTCAGAACTTGTTTAGATGTGTAAAGTCTTTATTGGTGGAGGGGAGTGATGATTTTGTGCACATGGCAGGAGGCCTGCATAGGCCTTTCCCCTGGCAAATGGGGAGGTGCTGGCTTGGTCACTGCAGAAGGTCCAGATGTCAGAGGAAGCAAAAGCTGTGCAGAGGTTCTTGTGAGCTGAGTGGCAGGGACCAGAGGGCTGGCTGGGGCAAGTGCAGCTTTGAGTTGGGTGGAGCAGTTTTGTCTCAGTGCTTGGTGCCTTCCACATGGGTGTTGGAGAGGTGCTGGCGGCCTGGGATGACAGAGGCTACCTTCACTCTCTGTCCTCCTGCGTCCTATGGTCCCACGAGGGTGTGCCATGCAGTGCTCAGTAACCGAGGGTAAGGACAAGGTTGATTGGAAATGCCAGCCTGTACTCTCTTTTGCAGCTGAGCCATTCAAAGTTTTGGAGATGCAGATTGCAGCCTGTGATGGCTTTATTTGTGCAACCATTGACCACGCACAGTGTCACACACTGATGTGAAATGAAGGCAAATTTAGAAAATCCAGGACGTGAGAAATAAAAAAGGTCTGTCCTGGTATCTCTGCACCATGAGGCAGGACTGTTCTGCCCTTTCCACCAAAGGAGTATGGAATTCAGAGTCAGAAAATAGGGCCTGGAGTCCTGGCTTGGTCACTTTCTCACTGAGTGACACGAGCATTCCAGGCAGAGGGAATAGCATATGCAAAGGCCTGCAAGTGTGAACCAGCATGGGATATTCCAGGAATGGTGGACACAGCGTATGGGGCAGGCTGAGAGGCTGGAAGGGCTGCCTCGAATGCCATGCTAAGGAATCTGGACTTTTTAGGAGGGTGATAGAGATAGGATCGGATTGATGTTTCTGCTGCTCGCACTAGTGCAGTGTGGAGAATGGGATAGGAGGGAGTCTATGGATTCACGGAGACCTGTTAGGACCCTAAGAATTATGGTAGGTCTTTGTGCTATATGGGGAAGATTTGTCTTAACTCTTGTGGCTTTTCCAAATAGGTGTTGAAGAGGGGCTTCCCTGCAGCCTGGGATGTCAGGGGCTGCCTTCCTGTGCTCGAGGAGAGGGAGGCATGCCTGGCAACGTCACAGAGGCCTGAGCTGTGGGCACTGCCAGAGGCTGGGGAAGAGCCCTGGGCCTCAGGCTGAGCAGCCTCTATTGAGGAGAGCCACCCTGAGTGCCCTGTCCCCTGGATCTCATTATCTGCAGCCAACTTTGAATGCTCTTTGCATCACTTACCGTCTAGGGGTCTTGCCTGAGCCTGAAATTGCACAAAGTAGGCCAGGAGCTCTGCTGTGGCCACTTCCACGCCCACTCTTCACTCCAGCCTTCAGGAAAGTTCTGTCTCACCCAGAACTAGGAGGGGTTAGAGGACCTGGGTCCTGCCAATTGGAAGGCAAAGGCACTCACACATTAGGACCTCATTCCAGCAGCGGTGGCTGTCATTTATTGTACACCTACCATGTGTAGGCACAGGGCTAAATACTTTCTGTATATTTCCCACTTAATCTTCATAACAGCTCTTCAATGCAGGCATTATTCTTCTTGTCTTTCATATTAATCAGTTTAAAAGTAGAGGCCAAGCTGTCTTTGTGTTTGAAAATGTCTGGTCAGGCTGTCTGCCTTTCAGAGAGACATCAAATGAAAATGAAACAGTTAAAAATATAGCCTCTTTATCTATCCACCCACCCGTCTGTCTACCCATCCATCTACCCACCTGCCCATCCATCCATCCATCCTCCCACCCACCCTCCCATCCATCCATCTACCCATCCATCCATCTTCCCATCCATCCTCCTACCCACTCATCCATCCATTCATCCTCCTACCCATCAATCACCCACCCATCCACCTACCCACTCACCCATCTACCCACCCACTCACCCATCTACCCACATACTCATTCATCTACCCATCCACCCGTCCATCTGTCCACCCATCCATTTATCATCCATTTAACCTAAAATTTCTCTGAATGCCTGCTCTGTGCCAGGCCTCCAAGGCATTTATGAGATGGAGGGATAAGGACCTGGGAAGAAATGGTTAACATTCAGGGTATCTACTGCAGTAGACACCATAGCCTGTTGGGGAACAGGTGTGCTTGTATGGCCGGAGGGGAGAGTATTTGGGCAGTAGATAATGCTGGGCAGGTTGGCTGGGGCTAGCTTGTGAAGTGCCTTGAAGGCCTAGTCAAGATTTTGGGTTTATCCAGTGAGCATTGGAGCCATCATACCATTTAAAGCATCGTAGTGGCAGGATTTGGTTTGCGCTGAGCTATAGAGAAGGGATGGCAGGTTGTGAGCTGATGAGCACTGGTGGGTCCTCCACCCAGAGTGCAGGCAGAGAGGCCGCCACAGGGCTCCGGCCCATGCACGGGCCCAGTCAGCACAGGGAGCAAGAGGCAGGTACGGAGAGAATAGAGGGGCAGGAGCAGCAGGGCCTGGGGCCTGGGCCCTGAGGAGAATGCGAAAGGGAGTCTGGCTCGGTTGACAGGGGTGTGGAGGTGGAGCAGGTGGGGGTGGCCGGGCCTCCTCCCCGTGTACCCTGTCCTCCACGTGTGATGTGGCTTAGGGGTAGCTCAAGCAACTGGCTCATTTGGGCTTGCAGGCCTGCTCAGGGAGGTCAGGGCTCAGAGCGTGTCACACACACCTAGGAAAGGAGTCCTCACTGGTAGCCTGGCTGAGCGGCTGGGGAGGGGGGGGCCCAGTCCTCTCTGTTTGCCAGTGTTCTGCTTCTGGGCTGTCCCCAGGGTGTCCTGGCTCCCGAGAAGTTCTGTGCTTTGCGAGGGTGCTGGGATGTGCTCCTGCCCCACCGTTTTCCTTGCAGGCTAGCTGGTGCTCCGCACAGAGGTGTTTGTCATTTGGACGTGCACAAAACGACCACCTCCCCTCTAGGACCCAGGCCTTCCTTTGGGCACTGCATCTCTGCAGGCAGCTCAGAGTGATGCACAATTCTAAATGCCATCCCCCAGGAAGCCACTCCCCAGCCTTCTGTCCCTTCCCCTGGCTTGGCTGTCCCTGAGTGAAAGACTGACCTTTACGCATTCACCGTAGCTGCTAAAACCGCTTTTGATTGGAAAAGCCTTTTTAGCAGAGGGCGTTTAATCCTGTGGCAACTGCTGGTTAGGGCAGTGGAGGACCACCTGCCAGCAAGATGACTTTTTCCCAAAAGCTGTCCCCGATGAGCTAGGATTTCAAGGCGTGTGGCATGCATACGCTATGTGCACATCTTATCTGATTGTGGCCCGCACATTGGTGACAAACATATATCCACCTGGCTGCACGTGTACACGCAGGTTGGGTTTCCCAGTCAATAGATTTGGCTCCCTGGGACACAGGTGACAACTCCAGGGACCACGGGAGGAGGAGCTCTTCTTCCCCAAGTCCTGGCCTGGTACCAGAATGTCTGCATTTCTGTCCTTCCCTCTGGCCAAGGCTGGTGTTAGTTGTTGCTTTTCCATCTGATTGTTCTTTGCCTTTAAAAAAAAGAATTTTCAGAAGAAGCAGTCTGGGGCACTGGAGAAAGCATAAGCCTTGCAGTGGGATGGCCCTGACTTTGAATCTTGGCTGCAGGGCCTGCTACTCATGTGAACTTGAGCAAGTTGCTGTAACTCTCTGAGCCTGATTTTTATCATCTGTAAAATGGGATCACAGTAGTATTTTCTACTTCATGTAGTTAGGTGGTTATAAAGATCATACAACCAATGGAATGTTTTGACACTCTGTAAAGACCTTTATAATTATTTGGGTAAGGTTTAGTGGGGCAGGATAGCATAGTAATTAAGAGCTTTGGCTCTAGAATCAGAAAGAGCAGTGATCCTATCCCAGCTTTGCCCTCTATGAGCTGTGTGACCCGGTGCAAATTACTTAGCCCCTCTGAACCTCAGTTTCCATATATGTAACACAAACACAGTAATAGCCTCCTTCCACGGCACCAGACCAGTGTTTCTGCATGTGAATTAGGTATGGGGTAATTGAGGAAAATGGAGATTCCTGTTTGGGGGTGAGGCCCAAAGTTAACACGCCAGGTGATTCTCATGGCATGCACACCCAAGTTTGAGAACCATGATCCTGCATTGCTCCTGAGGGCAGGAGCCACATCTGTGTGGCTTCACACTGCACCCCAGTGCCTAGCACAGCTTCTGGAACGTGCCAAGGGCTCACTAAGGTTTTGGTTGAATAAACAAATGATTATAGGACTTAACACCCCCGAGGCACTTAGCATAGTGCCTGGCACAGAACAAGATCCTTAGTAGAGAGATATCTAAGTGTTTCATTATTAATGACAGGAAAGGTTTGTCTTTGCATATAAATCAGCAGGACCCCACGCACCTGGCTCCTAGGGCACGTTTGCCCCTGCCCGCGTGTACTAAAGGCTGGGTCCTCTCAGTTTCCATCACAATGTGCCTGGTGTTCACGAGGCTGACGGTCGAGAGCCAGGCCTAACTCCTACTCTCTTGGTCAGAGGGGAGAGGCCTGCCATCTCCATGGGGCCCTGGTGTCCTGGTTGGGTCCATCTGCCATCTCCGTCTTGCCTTTGGAGGGAGAACCAAAGCCCAGGGACCTTCAGCGCTGACAAGGGAGCTTTGTGCTCACCATGGCAGGGCCCAAGGAATCGATTTTTATTAAGTTTGTAGGCAAGCATGACAGAGGACCGGGCTGGCTTTTTATTGTTTGAGGTTTCCTGGCTTGGGCCTGGAGGGAGGAAAAGTCATTTAGAAAAGGCCTTTCCTGTCTGGGGAAGAACAGGTATTACCAGGAGCCATCAGAGCCCAGGGCGCCAGGGGAGGAAATGGGAGCAACACCGCACCCACCCGCCACCCACTGCGGCATGTTCGGGCCCAAGGTGCATGACGGAGCCATGGGATGTAGGAGCCAGTGGTCTCAGCTGGGCCCTCACTTTGCAGGTGAAAAAGCCTAGGTCCTAGGGGACATGTGGGATTTGTGTCAGGTCCGTCTTTGGCTTGGGGGGAACAGGGCTCCAGGGGACCGGGTGCTGGAGCCAGGCCCTTTCCCCCACTCCATGCCGCCTTCCCCGTAACCCCAGCCCCTGGTGTGCCGAGTTCCACTCCCCCAGAGTGAGAAAGGCCCAGCAGCACTTGGTGAGTGTCACCACGTGCAGAAGCCGGCACTTGGTGGGTGGTGAGGACCGTGGGGACAAGGTAGCAGAAAGGAACAGCGCTGATCTGAAACTGAGGTCTTGGCCAGCTCCTGAGTGCGGAGAAGCTCAGAGTCCCCACCGGGGCCCCTCTGTCCTCACCACGCCCCTCATCACTTCAGCTGAGGTGGCCAACTAGGAGAGTCCCTCTGTGAAGGAATGACGCCAAGGCACAGGGTGCCTATGCCACAAATCCCACTTACCCACAAGGACCCCTTCAGAGGGGTCTGCACTGATAACTCACGGTTGTCACAGACCAGCCTGGCAGGAATTAACTCAATGACTTCCTGAAATGGAGGCTCTAGAAACATCCAAGACATGGTAGCCATTTGGGCAGGGCTCTTTGTTCTCTAAGCGGCAGGGGCAGAAAGGCCTGCAAAGCTGACGCCTCCTTAATAATAGTAACTAACATTGATTGAGCACTTTCCACACACAAGATCCTTCCCAAGTACTTTACACACACTGATGCATCTAGTGCTTATGGCAACCTTATGGGGAAGGTCATATTATTTCTTCTCCTCCACATCGCAGTGGGAAGTGGATGGTTGGAGAGGTGGAGAAAGTTGACCAAGGTCGCACAACTGGAAAGTGGTACAGGTGGGGTTTGAACTCAAGCTGCTTAATTCCAGAATTGATGCTTGTAACCTCTTTCCATTCTCCTCTCAACACCCAAGCCCTTCCTCTTTGAACTTGGCTTGATTGGTTTCTGGAACTAGGATGTGGTAGGAATTTATTCTTTGCACGTGAAGAGCAAGAAGCACGTGTTGATGTCTTCGTTCATCCATTCATTCATCGAAGAACTGTGTGTGCCGGCACTGAGCTCTTTGCTGGGATGACTAGGACAGAGTCCCTGCCCACATAAAGCTCATGGTCTCTGGGGAGACAGCCATGTAAAGAAACATGCAGACACCATGGATGTAGAAGCGCTCTGGAAAGGAGGTCCAGGTTGCTATGGTAGCACAGAAACGTCCAGGGCTTGCTCCATCTGGGCGGTAGAGAGACCGAGGGAAATATTGTACGAGGAGGGGGTCTGAGGTGGATGAGGAGCTATTCCCCCAGTGGTGGGTGGGGTGGGGTGCCAGCCCAGGAAGCCTCATATGTCAGGCTAATGGATTAAGACTGGATCCTGCAAGTCTTGGAGAGCCATGGAAGAATTTTAAGTAGGGAGTAGCATGATGAAGTTTGTGGTCTAGAAAGATCACTCCAGCTGCAAGTGGAAGGTGGACAGGAGGGGTGAGGCTGAAGGCGGGGAGCCCTGGAAGAGTGCAGGGGAGAAGTGCTGTAGGTGGAGGCCAGAAGGACAACAGTGTCAGTGTCAGTGTTGGGGTGGAGTTGGAGGAAGCCTTGGTGGCCAGCGGGGTGTAGGAGGTAGAGGGGAGGAGGGAGGGGGAGGAGTTGGGATGATTGTGGGTCTGGAGCATGCGTGGAGATGCAGGCAATTATTCAGAAGGTAGCAGGATACCCTGTTTGGTGAGGGAGGGTGAAAGAGCTTGTAGGTGCAGAGCGAGACAGTGAGAGACATCGGCAGCCACAGTGCCATCCCTATGAATCTCAGCCAGAGGGGAACGCTGCGGTCTGGGAACTGGGTGTGGGACAAGCTAGGAAGTACGTCATTTGCCCCTGTTTTAGCAGGAGCAAGGGAGCATCTCTTAAAGTGATCCCCTTTCTGTTTCCCAAAGTAAATATCACTATTGAAAAGAGAATCATAACATTGCACAAATCTTTTAGCAAGTCAGATGCACTCTATAGGGTTAATACAGACTGGGAGGATTTTCTAGCCTATTCCTCCTCTGAGGACGCAGTGTCTGAATAGACAGCACTGCCATGATCAGCCTCTCTGCCAATTACCCGTTTCTGCCTGGGCCCTGGAAGACCTGGTGTCTGACACACATGTCCGCTGAGTCTGATGTGTGGCCATGATCAGAGAGAATCACCCAGAAGTGATGTTGTACATTCAGTGCTTGTCGAGGGCACCTTTCTGAAGAGCACATCTCATTAGAAGTGGCAGGAAAGTCATAAAGCATCAGCCCCAAATGGTGGGGGCAGGCCAAGAGAGTCCGCAGAAGGCAAGAACAGAGATCAGTTTTCAGGGCGAAGGGTGCTGTAATTGTGGGATCCCCTCAGTGTGGTCTCAGGACTGGAAACAGCAGTGACTCCCATCGGCGAGCTGTCACCTGCAGCTCTGTGAGCCCTCACGTTGCCGGTGTGCACAAAACAAACCCAAACCACCCAGAGGCCCAGGCAGGCTACTGTCCTAGCACTTGTGATGTAGGAGTCACAAGTTTCCATAGCAACAAGGAAGCAAGACAATTATCCTGCACCTTCCGGGGCCCAGATTACAAGGACACAATCCAAGCCCTTGAGCAGATGACTTGCTAAGGAGACAGACCTGACTGTCTCTGTCTTGAAATACTGACATGCAGGTGAGAAGCAGTTTTTAGAACCACAAAATATGTTACAACGATCTAGTTGAACCTCTTCAGTTCTCAGAGAAGGAAGCTGAGGCCCAGGGAGGTTAAACTCCTTGTCCAGGGTTGCCCAGCTGGCCAGGGGCGGGGTTGCAAGTTCCAGACTGGCATCCCGGTCCCCTGGAGAGTTCCCTCTCCCCTCCCTCCCGTTGATACTGGGAACACAGGGGCCGTCACCTCTGTAAAGTACTGTGTCTCCAAACCATTTATCACATTTGTGTAAGGCAAATTTGGGTTTGCCATTGAATTCCTTCCTTTATAATCTAAGAGACACTTTCTTCTTTATTTCCCATCAATTCTCTCTTGGCAGCACCTTCCAACTCTTTGGTGCTAAGGTTTTGTTTTGCTTTGCTTTCTAAGACCCAGCTGCAGCTTTTCTTCTAGTGTTTGGGCAACGTCTTTAATGGTCAGTAAATAAACTTAAGTAGGTGCGATGGATCCATTAGTACACAGGTGAGGAGCCAGGGGTGCCTGGAACCTTCTGTAGCCTCCCCACTGGACAGCTTCCCCCTGCGTTCCCAGCAACACAACACTGTGGCTGCTGGTTGGCTCTGTCCCTAATGAACTGGGTCCTCCGGCGCCTTCTGAGGGTCTGTGTGAGGCTTCTCCTGGGTTCAGGCCTGTGTCAATATCTGCTTTGCCTGTGGATTTTCCTGCAGGAGGTTGTGAGCAGTGAGAATGTCTCAGGACAGCTCTCCGGAAGGGCAGCCAGGCCAAGAGACAGTTATGTGCCCGCTGTTCAGGAGAGGCCTCCAGGCTTGGCTTCAGCTCTCGGGTCACATAGAAAGTTCCAGAAGGGGAGGGTGGTCTGAGCATCTCTCTGGGAGGCTTGGTTGCAGGGCAAAGGCGAAAGGCAGAGCAGGGAGGAGGGAATGTGACTCCAATGCCGACTAAGCCACACTTTGGGACAATGGAGGGCTGGGGCCCTTTGCTTAGTCTCAAGCCCTTGAGAGGGAGCCTTGGGTGTCGGATCTGAGGGCACAGCCACATGGGCCAGGTGGTTTTGTCCTCAGCACGGGCCCCATTCAGAGCGGGTGCACAATTCTCATTTGCTGAGTGGCTGAATTCATTCCTTCGGCAGGTATGGAGTGTGAACTCCCTGCCAGGTGCCCCTCTAGCCCATGATGTCTCAGAGAGCAGGGCAGTTAAGGACATGCTCTGGGGAAGCCTATGACCTGGGGCTGAGTGGACAGGTCTCTCTGGGGGCCATCACTACCAGCAAAGTGTCCACGGGGACCTCTGAGGGCCGGCGTGGGAATCTGGCAGTGCTGTGCAGGTGGCGGCCATAGCTGTGAGATTCAAGAACACAGTGGCAGGAGTTGGGGGGAGATCAGTGGGCCTACATGTGTCGGCCCTGTCCGGGTGCTTTCCAGATGGCGCCTTGCTTAATCCTCCCAGAGACCCAGTGAGGCCCTTGTTATGGTCCTCGTTCATGGAGGAGGTAGCTAGAGCTCCCCTAGGGTGAGCAGCTTGCCCCAGGCCCACCCCTGGAAAGGGGGGGCCCACTCTCAGGGCAGCCTGACCCTGCTCCATCCACAGAAGGTTGCTGCTGGTGAGGGCCCTGAGAGGAGCACCGCGGGCTCTGGGGCTCTGGGGTTGTTGTTTCAAAATGAGCTGTTGAGACCAGAGGTGCTTGTGACATGTTGGTCTCCCTCACCCTACAGACCCTGGGGCGTCAGCCCAGCATATTGGCTTGTGTCAGAATCTGGGGACAGATGCCCCTGGCGGATCAGCTGGAATGAACCTGCAGCAGAAAGAACAGCCCCACCGGGTAAATTGGGACACCCTGGCCTTCCTCACTGAGTGGCCGTTTCAGCGCAATGTGGCCCTGGGGATGGTGGTGGCAGTGCAGGCTGCTTGCAGCACTGACCTCGGACTCAGAGCCAGGTCAAGGTGTCAGATCGGCTTTACATTCCGCCTCTGCTGCTTGCTGTTTGTGTAGCCCTGCGCTGGTCACCCTAACTCCTCAAGCCTGAATTGCCCTGTCTGCAAAACAAGGTGGAAGAGAACTCCAGCACAGGGATGTGATGAGAATTAACATAAATAAGACTATTAATGCAGTCAGAAGGATCCGGCATGGAGCAAATGCTCGATAATTGGTAGTTATCATGACTGTTGTTTTTATATCTCAGTAATATCAGACTAAACTTGGTCGCGGAGTTGGGCTGGGCTGTAACTCACGCTCTGTTCTGGCAGCCGAGTCCCATTTCCCAAGGAGGAATGGTGCACAGCTTCTTACAGCAGATAGAGCTGTCAGCTTTTTATGGCAGAGAATTCCAGACTTCGTTGTCTGAGGAGCTTGTTAAAAATTCAAGTTTTAGGGTTTTGCCCCCTTCTACCTCTTCCTCAGAGATTCTGATTCGTGGCGAAGTCCTGAATTAGCATATTCAGTAACATCCTGAAGTGATTCTGTTGTGGGAAGTCCAGGGCCTGGGTTTTGGGAAGAGCTGTCTTCTAACCTTTTCCTGCAGACCTAGCAGCTCGGTGGATGCCTGTTCTCCACGGCCGGGCTATTTCTGTCTAATCACTGGGAGCGTTGTCTGGAATTGGACTCCTGTTCCCTGGGCAGCCCTGGAGACACATGGACAAATCCTTTCTTCTCAGCTCCCCGTCTAGACACCATGCAGACCTACAAAATCTTTTCTCTTTATAAAACATGATTGCCTTTATCCTGGTGGCCACATTTTCTAAATTCTCCTAAGAAACATGGCTAAAGGATTTTTTTTTTCTGACACGAATTCATCTTATTCAACACTATATTTGTCCTCATTTATATATCGAATGGATCCCTAGCCAGTGTAGAGCAGGGTTGCTCAGTGGTTAAAAATGCAAGCTGTGATTCACAGCTCTGCCTCTTATCAGCTGTGTGACCTTGGGCAAGTTATGTAACCTCTCTGTGCCTCAGTTTCCTCATCTTTGGAATAGGACTAACAGCAGTGCCTATCCTATAGCGTTGTTAAGAAGATTAGAAAAGTTGATATTGCCAAAGCTCTAGCCACAGTGTCTGCCCCATGCAGAGCAGTATATTCATGTTTTATGTAAGAAATAAAAACAGATTGTCCTCCTTGTAGGGAGTAAAAATGTAACTGCATGAGATGACCTGGACAAGTCCAGAAGCACTAGCAACACACGCATTTGAGGAGATTACATAAGGAACTTAGATAATGGCTCTGACTGGCTTAGGCCAAGCCCTGTTCTTTCCTGCTTTAAAATTCTGCCTTCAAGCACCGCTTTGTGAAGCTCTGGTCACTGTTTTTCCAAAGCAGGAATGAACAAGACATAATAACGGTGTGTGACTACCACGTGTGAAGCTGAACGTCATTTTGCTAAACCCAATTAACAAGCTCTTTAAGGCCTTCTCTTTAGAGAGTCACTCTAGCTGTGATCTATGTAAGTGGCATGCAGGGACCAGGGGACTTTTTTCTTTGTCTTGATTTTCATTTCTAAGATACGGAGTTGCTGAAGGTCTTGGCTGGTTTCCTAGACTAAAGAGCCATGGAGGGAACAGCTGATGTCATGGAGGGAGGAATTATCAGAAACCAGAATAGCAGCATCTGATGAGATCTCGATGAGAGATGAGGGTGGGAAGCTCCCACCTCCTCCCTCTTGCCTTCCCCTGCCAGAGCCACCTTGCCTGCCCTGGGAGCCCAGACAGCAGTCTGGCTTAGCACGTGGGCCTCGAAGCAGACAGACTAGATTGGACAACCTGGCCCTGCACCTATTAGCTGTGTGATCTTGGGAACTTTGTTAGCTAACCAGTCCAATCCTCCTCTGTAAGATATAGCTAATAATAGTCCCTATGTCACTGAGTTGTTGGATTTTTGGCCAATACTGTGTATAAAGTGCCTGGAACTCAAAAATAAAAGCTTTTATTATTATTATTGTTGAGTGGTCTGTTTCATGTGTCCAGTGTAGCCCAAGGTCTTGATAATTGCAGGTCTTTTCCTATATGGTGCCTTAAAGGTGTAGTCAAGAATAGCTGGAGAGAGAACATAGGTTGAAAGATCTGCCTGCTTAGACCAACCCATGAGCTACTGTGGATGTGTTTGGACTGGAAGTGGGTGGTGACTTGGAGCTCCCTGGATAGGGAACACTCTCCACATGGGAAAGGCCCTCCTTGTGATTTCACATGACTCCTCTGGGTGCCCCGGAGGCAGCTGCAGGAAGTGAGGGAGCAGGCGGGAAAGCACGTCTGAGCAAGCAGGGCAGTGTGAGGCCCCGGGGAGGAGGACAGGACAGAGCACGCATGCGGTGGTCCTGAGGGCAGGTGCAGGGGAAGACATGGGCTTGGCAGGAAAAGCACTCACTGGGCAGGCTGGGCCTGGGTCACAGCCACCAGCCAGCAGCACCAGCACTTCCCGGAGGAAGTCACAGGATGCCAGGCAGGTGGGCAGACCTCGCAAGGCCGGGGTGAGGGGGAGCTGTGGAGGCCTCGCTGGGTGTGGGGTCAGAAAGTCTGGCTAGTGGCAGCTGAGCCCAGCCGGTGGGCTGGGGACAGGGCAGGGCTCTGCTCCCAGGGAAGGAGCTGACATGAGTGTGGGAGCCCAGCCTCGGAAACTAGAGCCCATGAGAACCGAGTCAGCCCTTGGACACTGGAACTTTGCCCCAGTGGACAATAAAGGCAGCACAGAAAAAAATAACATAGGAGGTTACGTCTATTGCTTTATTACGTGCCTCAAATCATACTATTTCAAATATTCTTCACAGCACCCTTTGAAGAAGATGTTATGATCACCATGTTACTGATGGGTAAACTGAAGCTCACCTAAGTTAACTGACCTGCCCAGTGCCCCAGAGCATTCCAGTTGCAGAACCACTGTGGCATGCTGTTCCCCACAGTGCCAGAGTGCCTGGGTCTGCAGCTGGCCAGGGGCCAGGTCTGCCTCAGCAGCAGCTATTCACACTCGTTCTTTTGTGTGCTATAGAAAGCACTGCACCGTGGGCTGGGAGCCATGCAGACACTACGTGGGACTTTGGGAGGGATCTGATGGAGCTCTTCATCCAATCTCCTCAACTTAAAGACACGGAAATGGAGGCTCAGAGAGGTTAACAGCTTTGCCTGGGGTCACCCAGCAAGACGGTAATGGAGCCAGGACCTGAACTACGTCTGTGTCTGCCCACTCCACGTTGTCCCCACAGCGTCACGCTGTTTTCCTCCAGGGCTGCAGAAGATAGGGGCAGACTCATTATGTGCCACTGCTGCATGAGGAACATCAACAGAATTGAGCGTTTAAAGGCCACCAGCGTATCTCACGGTACAGGTGGCAGGAGTAATTTGTGTCTGCAGTTGCATTTGTAAACACAGTGTGGAGAATACATCAGGAAGCTGGCGGGATTGCACAGGTTCTATTTGTCTGCTAATTAGAATGAGGGAAATGCCAGCGGAAAAGAAAACGGATTGGAGAAAACGTGTAAGTTTTCAAGTCACGCAGAATGGCAGTAAGCGTGGTAATCCCATGTCTTGGGCGAGCATAGACATGTACCTCAGTGGGTGTGTCCAGGGCTTTGGTTTGGCCATCGCTTTCTTATCTGACTCCCTGACTGGCTAAGCATCTTGAGGACAAGACTGTGTCATCTTTACTATTGCATCAACAGCACCCAGCACAGGGTCTGGCATGGAGTAGGTATCTAGCAGCTGTTTGTTGACTGACTTACTGACTGACTGAATGATTGAAAACCCTTACCAAGGGTAAGCATGAGACCAAATGGCTGGTGAGTAGCTCTTTCTTCCCTTCATATTATGTCTATTATGGGCTCAAACTTCCTCCTTCAGAGGGCCCTGGGAGATCCATGATCATCATCTGTCTCTTTGTACATCGGCCTCCCTTTGGAGCCATCAGCTTGGTGACGGGAGTCACCATTGGAACTTGTTAGTTCTGACTAGTGGTGGCCAGGGGCCTGGACCAACTGCTCATGGTCAAGTGTCTGGATGCCAAAGTCAGGTTGCCATAGTTCAAGTCTTGACTTTCTCACTTTCCATCTGTGTGACCTCGGGCAAGTCGCCTGACTTCTCTGAGCCTCAGTTTCCTTATCTGTAAAATTGGGGTGATAGCGTGGGGAATGAGGACTGAATGAGAAGTTGCATAATGCTGCCCAGAAACATGGCTCGATCCGTGTTAGGTCTTTGTACTGTCTTTCCCTGAGGGTCCTGGGAGCATGACTGGTCCCTCCCGCGGGCAGTAAGCAAGCGGTGGCCATGCGCCACGTTGCCTTTGTTTGAGAGCAGGGAGGAGAGAGGAGATAATAAGGCAGAGAGGAGAGGCGCCTGTTAGAAGCGGCACTGGGAGAAAGTATCGGATGTGCAGACGTGCGCCAGGGCAAGCCCACGACTGGATAACGCTGCCATTCTGTTTCCTTCGTGCATAACTTAGTTATTTAAAGGGCAGGAGAAGAGCCAGAATCCGCCGTTTCCTTTATACAAATGGGGTTTATAAATAGCTGTTGTGGTGAGGAGGCAGCGTAGGAAGCAGCGTGGAGAGATCGGGGGCCCCCACGGTGAGCCCCACTCAGTGCCGGGGCTGGGGGGCCCGGCTCCTGTTGACCTGGAGATGTTACACGCATCTGTCTCTGAGCAAACGTCGCCTCACTCCTGGTGGCTCCTCAGGGAGGCCCAAGGGCCTCGGCTTTGAGGATGAAGAGTGCTGTAGCATTTGAACGGGCTTCAAGGACATGAGCATCGCTCAGTGTGGCAAAGATGGCAGGATTTGGAGCAGGACAGACCTGGGTTTGGATCCTGGCTTCCTCGCTTACCAGCTGTGCGGCTGTTGGCACATCGTCTGGGCTTCAGTCTCCTCTCTGTATCCTGCAGGTGATGACACGTCACTAACAGGGTTGCTGTAGGATGGAACGAGCTAAGGCAACGACCTCATTCCTGGTGGCAGCTCAACAGGAGTTCGTTGCCAGCTTTGGCAAGATAGGCAGGTATTTCTGAGGCCAGACAGCTGTAGCATTTTCCAGGGTTTGGAGATTACCTACAGGCTGGGGAGTAACAGGACTAGAGAGGGAACCAGGGCAGCGTGCTGGTCACCAGGAGGGGGCTTGTGTGCCCAGATCCAGCTTTGCCCTCTGAACAGGCCCCAGACTTTGAGCCATCTGACCTTCAAAGGATGAGTCTAGTTACGGTTATTATTGCAGTTATTTCATACCCTTCTTGCCATCTGGTCAATTACCTGGCATTTCAGTTTCCATCAGCAACGTGGACTGTCTGCAAATTATCTGCTGTCTGTTGAGTTCCTGCCCTGGCCTTGCCGAGAGGGTGGGCTGAGTGTTGTGTTAGCAACTCAGGCTTTCTGATGTCCCAATTCTCAGCCATGCATCAGGCCATCAGAAAGCCCTTGTCCTGGGATTTAATAACTAACGCCCATGGCTTTGACCGAGGGCTGGTGGCCTTGAAGCAGCTCAGTGGGAAGCCCCCCATGTTTTCTGCCGACTGTAGCCATAGACATATTTCATTATGTTGTCCAAGATGATCTGAGCTCAGGCATTGACCCGTGCGGCCCTCTTCATGACTGGTGAGCTTTCTCTTTGGATTTAAGTGCACCATTGGATTTCCTTCCCAGCTTTAGTTCAGTTTTACCAGCATTGATTGGGCACCTACCATGTGGCCATGATTGTGTTCCAAGTGAGGGAGACAGAGAAACAGCCAGTGGGGTGGAAAGGGCCAGGGCTCTGATGCACTGGGGGCTGGATGCCTCTGCACTGCTCATTGCTGTGCGCCTTTGGAATAGTCACTTAAAGCCTTGGGGCCTTGGTTTCCCACTTGTATAAAGAGATTAATGACCGTCTACGTGGTATTTAGAATGGAGACATGGTCGTGAGGTTCCTGCCCCATTGCAGGTGCTCGATGAATGGCAGTCATGTTCTTCTTTTGCTCCTCTCTCCTCTCCTCTCCCTCCCTCTTCCCTACTTTCTCCTACTTCTGTCTTTCTTTCTTCCTTGCCCTTGGGGAACTTACCATTGGGTTGTGGGGCCAAGTAGATACCAAGCTAACCATTTTGAAATGGTGTCAGGATGGGAGTAAGTACAGGGTGCTCTGGATTCAGAGCTGGGTGCCCAAGGACGGCTTTCTTCCTGTCATCCTTGGAGGTTCAGGGACAGGTGTGTCACATGCATGTGTTCACGATGCACACACGTACACAGCTGCAGGTGTACAGAGCCTGGCTGCACCCACACTCACACACGCACATCCACACCTACCAGAGGGGACCTGGCCTGGAACAGAATTTACCCCAGTGGTTCACATGAAGAGATCACAATGGAGAGGTCGGGGCAGAGTCAAGGGAACAAACAAGGGAGGGTGAGGGACCCAGAGACTTACGCAAGAGGAAGCTCTTGCCACACCAAGGACTGGCTGGATAAGCGGAGGATAGTGTCACTAGTGTAGGGTAGGAAGAAGAGCCTTGGAAGAGATGCTGCCTGGTGGGAGATAGAGTCACAGTGGGGATGCGGCTACTGCCAGAAATGTGGGCCTGAAGTTCTGTAGAGGGGAAGAAATATCCCAACCCCTCTCCTACCCTCTGGTCCTCTGTGGATGGCTTCCATTGGCCGAGCCTCACCGGGGAGGCTCTGTAGTCAGGGCCTCCTTCCTGGGCACAGAGCCTGGCAGAGCAGGGAGCAGAGGAGCGGCCGTGCGTGCGTGTGTTTGTGGACACTCAGGTGTGGGCGAGCAGAGCTTGCTGAGCCTCTTCCTCCAGGGCCCTTGGGGTGGGGGGAATGAGGGGTCGAGGCAGGGGTGGTGCAGCTGGCATGACTTCCAAGCCCCTCCCACATGTCTGCAACGCCGGGCAGGGCTCTCCTAGCCCCGTGGACGGGGCTTCCTGCCGGGTTTTCTCAAGGCCTGTACACTGTGATGCCTCAGTTGCTTATGAGAAACCATGATTGGCCTCCAGCCTCCCTGGTCTTTGCTGAAGGCCACTGTGGGTTTACATAGATTCACAGTAAGTCTGTGTGTGGCGTCTTTCTAATTCTACTCCAGCACCATGCTCAGGAGGGATGAGAGGTCCAGTGAAGGCTCCAGGCAAAGGCCTGTAGCTGGCAGGAGGCATGTCCTCAGAACAGGCCCCAGCCTGGGGCGTGGGCACGGAGTCCCGGTGTGGTCCCCAGTGAGTGACTTGTCCCCGCCCTCCTCTCCCTGCGGTCAGTCCCCAGAGGCTCTTGTGGGCTCTCTCTCACTTGACTGCACCTCCCTGGCTCTGCCCCTCCCTAACACTGCTAGTCTTGCTAGGCCTTTTGCCAGGAAGTGGGAGCTGTCTCCAGGCTGAGCTTCCATCGAGCACCTAAGGGACAGTAGGTCTGTGGTGCTGGTTGACAGGAGAACTCTGTGCTCTCCACCTATCTGCGCAGCTGGCCAGAGTGGCCACAGGTTAGGAACACTCAGGGGCCCAACAGGTGACTGTCCAAGTGCTAGGCAGGATAGAATGGTGTTTGGGAGCTTGGTCTCAGGTCCTGGCTTCTTACCACCTGGGAGACCTGGACACCTCCTGGTCAGTTGTCCACCTCTCCTTTTCCTCAGGAGGATGCCTGCAGCACACTGGCTGCCAGGTGCACCCCAGACGACAAAGCTCACGGGCCTGTCTTGCCCATTGGCATGTTGAGCAGTGTCTGCCCAGAGTGGTGTCTGGATTTGGGTCCAGTTGACGTTGCTCTGATACTGGTGACAGATTCCGCAGCTTGAAGGCCTCTCTTGGAGGCAGAGACAGGGCCTGGTCTGAGCGCAGGGAAGATGACTGCCTTCCTGTTTGCTGTGACAGAGGGCATTTGTCTACTTTTAAAAAATTGCCTTAAGTTACTGAGTGCATGTTAAAGATGGCAGGGAGCCAGGGGCCCCTCCCCCTCTGTTTAAGTCGCTTTGGGGCTGGAATTTGTCCTCTCCAGTCTCCCCCATCTCTGGCTGGCCTGGCTTCCTCCTGAGGGGCATGGCAAGCTGGTGTCGGGGGAGGGCTAGGGGGCCTGGCCCTGGGGCCTGAGGAAGGTCTTGGCTTCAGGAAAAGCTGCGGATCTGGGTATATCTGTGGTCCCTGAGCCAGCTCCCAGCTGCCCCGCTCAAGCATCCTTCAGTGTCGAGGACTGGACTCTGAAGAACTTCTGGAAGATGCAGGGAGGTTTCTGTAGAAGAATTTATGCTGAGTGTGAAAACCAAGGACAGCAAAACCTGGGTAAAGACATACACAGTCACATACATGTACACACGCACATGTGCACTCATACACACATATGCAGTCTTTCTCACACACACACACACTCATGTGCACTCATACATACATCACACACTCACGCATACATACACACTCATATACAAGCACACACCCATACATAGTCTCTCACTCTCTCTCCTTGTAACACACATGTGCGCACACACACACAGACATATGCAGACATATGTGTATTTACTCAGAACAGGTAAACCTGTCCAAGGAAACTGTTACGCTCCTCTGCAGAGCCCAGTGACATCCCCTTCTGGATGGGTCAGGTTGATGTGGACCACGCAAACTGGGGGCAGAGAAGGTAACTCTGTGCCCTGGGCGCCCAGCTGTTTCTGGGACAGGAGGCACCATGCACTGATGCCAGGGCCTCTGCGATCTCAGAGACACCAGGACCAAGGGCACGGTTGTTCTCCTTCCAGAGCAGCAAGTTCCCCCAAATCCCAGGCTTGCACGACTCACTAGCGTGTGGGCTGGATGTATCTTCCACGGGTCAAGTTGCACCCTCCGCGAGGCCACACCTGGCTGCTCTCTCCCTCCGCAAGGCCAGCATGTGTGGGCATAGGACCTCAGTGTGCCCACCAAAGTTTACATGATGTGATCCAACTCACCCTGTCTCTATTGTGGCTGTTTTTATATGCTTATAGAGGTGGCACTTTTCCAGAGAGACAGCATGGGGGTGCTGAGAGTACAGGCTTCGCAGTAAGCTTGATTTGCATCCACATCCGGCTACCCGTGTGGCCTGGGTCACAGCTCTGAGTCTCGGTCTTCTCATCTGTAAAGTGAGTATATTCACTCTTAGGCCTGTTGTGAGGTTTAAGTATTATTACGTTGGTTATGAAAAGCCCCCATACAGTAAGTGCTCAACGAAGGGGAGCTCCCTTCTCCTGCCTTAGTTCTGCATTCTCCTGGCAGACACAGGTGTCTCTCCATGTGGCCTGTGCTCACCTAGCCAGCTCTGATGACACGGGGACAGGATTCTGGCCTGTTCTTTCTTAACCTGGTGTATTAGGGTTCTCCAGAGAGACGGAACCAACGTGTGTGTGTGTGTGTGTGTGTGTGTGTGTGTGTGTATGTGTATGCATATATGTGTGTGTGTGTGTGAAGAGATCTATTATAAGGAATCGGCTTGCATGACTACAGAGGCTGAGCAGCCCCAAGACCTGCAGCTGGCAAGCTGGAGATGTAGGGGAGCCCATGGTGTAGCTCTAGTCCAAGTCTGACGGCCTGAGAGTCAGGACAGCTGGTGGCATAGGTTCCAGTCCAAAAGCCGGCAAGCTTGAGACCCAAGAAGAACCAATTTTTCAGTTCAAGTCTGAAGGCAGGAAGAGACCAGTGTCCCAGCTCAAAGAGTCAGGCAGGAGGAGTTCCTTCTGTCTATTCACAGAAGGGTCAGCCTTTTTATTCTATTGAGGTCTTCAGCTGATTGTTTGAAGGCCACCCACATTAGGGAAGGAAATCTGTTACACTCAGAATCAGTTATACTGATGCAAATGTTAATCTCACCCAAAACCACTCACACAGACATATCCAGAATAACGTTTGATCAAATATCTGGGTACCCCATGGCCCAGACAAGTTGACATATAAAATTAACCATCACACCTGGTATCTGGTGACCTCCTGCATCAGTAGGTGTCCTGGCACAGCATGGGGATGCCAGTCTTTGTGTCTCCTGGAGCTTTTGGTCGCCCCTGGAATACAGATGAGGCTGTCCTCTTGGGTGGGCCCATTAGCTGTCCATCCATGGAGCTAGCAAGGAGTCTTGGCCACACCCACACCAACCCTGTGGGCCTCTCTTGGTAGCAGAAATGTCCAAGCTTTGCCCATTAGCTTGTCTGAAATGACACTCATTATCTTCCACTCCCCCCAATCCGGCTTTAACAATGATTTTTGCCCCATGGTTTGCACCAGAAACCTGAGCATTATCTTTGAAACCCCCACATGTTCCTGACCCACATGCTTTTTGGATCTAAGTCCTGCTAATTTCTTCTTCCTTAACATTTTTTTCTCAGATCTATCACTTTTCTCCCTCTACCTGCTGCCATCACCCGGGTCCCAGCCTCCATCATCTCCTGCTGCTTTCCGGCATCCTACCTTCTCAGTGGTTTCCTTTCCAGTCTTTCCCCGCATAGCCCATCATCCACATTCTTGTCAGAGAGAGCTCTCTGAGAGATCTGGCTGTGTCACTCTCCAATTAATTCCCCTTATCAGCTTCTTACTGCTTAGTAGAGTTTGCAAGCTATTGCCCTAAAGGCCAAATTCAGCTCACACTCAAAAAAAAAAAAAAAAAATTGAATCCCTTCACATCCAAAGGTGTTAGCCTTCTAGTTTGCCACAGTCCTCACCACTCCCTTATGGTCTTACACCTGCCCACTTCATTCCTTTGTTTCTCGTCTAGTCTCTGACATCAGAGGCCCAACCTCTTCCATATAATATTAGAGTTCCTTCACAATTTGGTCCTGGATGACCTTCCCAGATTTATTTTTAGGCAGTTCTACTTAAGTGCCCTGTGCTCTAGCCTTCCTAGTATGTACCCCAAAGGCACAGTATTCTTTGCATTTCTGTGCCTTTATCCATGCTGTTCAGTTTGCTTGGGTGGCCTTCCTTTGTACTACTGGATAATTCTTAATTATCCTCTAACACTCTATGCCACCTATTCTCTGTAGTCTTTCCATAACATTCCTGAAGACTCAGTTTCCTCCTTTGTAAAATGGGGGTGATAATAGGACCCATCTGATGGGGTTGCTATGAAGACTAAATGAGATAACCCGTGCGAAGTGCTTAGCACAGCATCTGGGATATTGGAAGTGCCCAATAAGTATCCCGCCGCCTGGCTGGCTGGCAAGTGGAGATGTGATGTTGGTAGCTTGGGAAGTGGCAGGGCCTCTGCTATCTGTCTCTGGCCAGGGTGCCTGAATTTGACAAGCTCTTACCATTCACAGTTAAAGAAAATAAAGAATAATTGGTGTTCAGCAGGCAATGAGGAGGAAATGGCTCATTGCAGATGCCTGGCTTTGATGGGGTTGTGCATGTTTGGAGGGGAGGAATTTGTTATGCCCAGAAAACTCTGTTCCAGGAAGCAGAACACAGAAAATGAAATCTGGTTTTATAAATACATTTAGACTTAGGGCTTTAAAAAATGTGTGTGTGTGTGTGTGTGTGTGTGTGTGTGTGTGTGTGTGTGTGTGTATTTAACCTCAAGGAAGTTTAAATATCTCATGGACCATTGCTCATGGCCTGGTACCTCTAATTGGTGAACTTTGGTGTCAGAGGCAGTGTTTTGTGGCATCTGTTTACAATTCTGTTGAGTGAAACTCATGTGGAAATTAACTTAGGAAAAATCTGTTAATTACAGAACTGCGTAGGAATAATAATGATTGTCCCTGTTTTAGTACTAGAATGAGTGGGCTGCATTGGACCAGAGACTTGAAAGACAAGCAAGTATCTACAGGGGTAAAAAGAAACACCCCACTGAGCAGCAGACCAATAGAGACATTTGATCAAAAAATGTCTTAGTAAAATCTTGGTTCTGTGCCAGATGGTCTTTTTCTCTTCAGTGACAACCTTAGTCCAGAGTTGGGGCAGGCTCCTTCAAAACAGTGAAGACTTTTCAAAGGATCGCAATGCAGGGAGTATAGGCCTAGACACGAAACATTCTGGGCTGGGAATACTAAGGTCATTGGCAATCTGGTGTCAAGGCCTGAAGAAATGCATTTATAAAGGGGAATATACAATCCCTGTGTTGAACTCCACCTGAGGAGGTGTCTACATCAAATGAGAATTGCCACACTCTAGGTGAAATACTGTCACAGGCATTGAAGGAGCTAGCCATCTCAGGGTGTAGTATGTAATCAACCGCATTGCTGTTCACTGAGATCTGCTATGCTCCTGTGGGAGGGTTATATTCCCCACTGCTCCTGAATTTCAGGCTTAGGCTTAGCCATGTGACTTATTTTGGCCAAGGAAATGTAAGCAGAAGTGGCATATGTCACTACCAGGTGGAAGCTTTTAAGAACCAATATGTGCACAAGGGTCAACAGTACAGGTATTCCTGCAGCCTGTATCCCAGAGTAAGGATGACGATGAGGACACAGGAGTAGGGCTCCTGGTTAACCCTTGATAGATATATAGCATAAGTGAGAAGTAAAACTTTGTTCTTAAGCCACTGATATTTGGGGTGTTTTTGTTACTGCAGTATAACCCCATGTTCCCTGACGAATACACTGTATTTTTAAAAGGAAGCATGAAGTGGGCATTTATTACTTCCATGAATAACTAGACATGTTCTGATTTTTATAGCAGAAGAACAGTGAGAGAAGTGCCCATACATACCAGAAAGGGACCAACAGCTGAGTTTGGAAAGGAACATCAAAGACGCCAGGAGTCTACTCACTCGAGTCTGCAAATTTATTCACCAAGTCATACACCACTGTCACACAAACACTCCCTCACCCGCAGGAATGATTGATCCATGGCCAGTTCCGTGTCGTGTGGGAAAATGTCACACAGAGAAGCCACATTTTGGCTTCTCTCCCTCTGACCACATCCAATTGCTGCTCTTCCCTGATTACATCCTGCCGGTATGGCCTTGTACGTCCCTGATCCTTGCCTGGGCTGCCATTGTTCTCTTCTCTTCCAACTCCTTGTCCCGCTGGGGGGCGCCGAGTGGACCTGGTGCAAATGTCAGCACTGCGTCCGGAGCCCTTCCCACACCCTGCTGCACTCCAGGTGGACAGGAGCTTCTTCCCTAGCTTCCAGTTACCTCTGGACGCCTCCGTCACATGGCCCAGGGACATCTCAAATATGATGTGTTCAACACGAAATCACCAGCTCCTCCCAAGCCCGTTCCCCTTTCTGCTTCCCGAATAGACACGAAGGCCTCCACCATCCATTTAGGTTAAATCTCTGATATAATCCTCTGTGCCATCTCACTCCTTCCTGTCTCATCTCTCATCTAGCCAAGTCTTGTGGATTTCACCACTGAAACACTTTGTGACCTTTTTTGCTCTTACTATCATTGCTTCCGCTTGGGCCCTGATAATCTGGCGCTGGTTTTAATCTAACAGTCTTATTCATTGCGCTTTCTGCTTCTCATTCATCCTCCTTTCTACCACTTCCAGGGTGATATTTCTAAAATAAGGATCTGCTAAAAACTTTCAGTCATTCCCATTCCCTTCAGAATACGTTTGAAACTGCTGGCCTGGCACTCTAGGCCTTTTGAAATCTCCTCCCTTTAGCTATTTCCTTTCCATTCCTCCTCCCCACCTTGCCCATATTCCTGCAGCACCAAAATATATTTACATATATACATATTTTTTCTGGCATCTCTTTGAATTGCATGTTGTTTCCTTTGCATGGAATTGCCCCCTCTCTCCTCTTCAGCCCTTTCTGATAACACTGGACTTAGCCTTTAAGATCCTGTTCAGAATTTATATCCTCTGGGGAGCCTCCTGGAACCCCCAGGTAGAATCTCTACCTCCTTTCCTATTGCTCCCCAGGGCTGTATTTATGCTTCCCTTAAAGCATTTCCACCCTCTGAGCCAGCTATGATTCAAGAGTGTCATGGATAAGTGTCACGAAGGTAGAGCCTGGGTCCTATTAGTTCATGTATTTTCTTTGTTTAGTAGACAGTGGTGTGGAGTGGTTCTCTGTATACATGTATCAGTCTCTTTTGGTGTAACAAACAGCCCCCCGCCCCTCAAATCAGTGACTTAGAATGAGAAACATTTATTTCGATGCTCATACTAACGTTGGAGACTATGTGAGTCAATTGCTGCTGTGACAGCTCTGCTAGGTTCTGTTCCATGTGTCTTCCTATTCTGGGGCACAGGCTGAAGGACCAGCCCCTGTTTGGGACATGCCATTTTCCTGCAAGAGAAACAAAAAGCAAGAGGCTCCCATGCAATGGCTCCTAACGCCTCTGCTAGGGCATGGTTTATATGCATCCTATTGGTCAAAGCAAGTTACGTGCTCAAGCCCAGTGTCAGTGAGGGAGGATTCTCCCATAGCATGGAGGGATACTGCAAGGAAAGGGTAATGAATAGCCATGTATAATATTTTTACAGGGAAGGGGGAGCAAATAAATGGGAGTTATAATATACTTTCCTACAATGTGTTTGCTACATTCAGTGGACTCATGCTGCTGAAAAGGACCTTCAAGAACTCCTTGTCCAATTTCCTCATATGTTGGACTTTGCCTTAGGGGACCACCCAGCATCTGAGCCCACTTCTTATGTTTGGGGAACTGCCTACGTTTTGAGCCTCGGTGGGAGTGGAGGGTGATCAGAACAGCCTCCTACCAGAGAAGTGATTTCTAGCCCCCCTTGGATTTAGAGCCTGGTCCATGACTTGGGCTACATCAATCAGATGTTCCTTTTCAGGCTTTGAATCAAGAGCTTGTGCCTAGCACTGGCTAAGATGCCAGGAGCTTCAAGCTCTTGGGGCCCTGGTGGCCGCAATATGGTAGCAGTGCCCAGTGTCCGAAGTATTGGCAGTGTCCAGAGGGGTGGTCCTCTACCGAAGTAAGACTTGGGGTGATGTACTTGATAACCTAACCAAAACCTGGTTCTCTACCTCTCCTGGCAATTCTATGAGCTGCCCAGTGTCCTTTAATGAATTCTTTTTCTACCTCTGTCAGCGAGTGCTGTTGCTGTTGCTTACAGCCTTGCATCCTGGCTCACGTGTCTCCTTCCCCAGGGAGGCAAGGCATAAGGTTTTTAAGAGCAATAGCTTTGAAATTGGGCTTACTGAGTTTGAAGAACTCCAGCTGCTCTGTACTTGGGGCAAGCTACCTAACTTCTATAAGCCTCAGTTTTGTCCTCTGTAAAATGGAGGTGATGATAAGATTTGCCTATACAGTTGTTGTATTAAAAGAGATAATAATGCACACGGAAGGGGTCCAGGACCTATTATGATACTATTATCCACAAGAAGGCTAAATGACTTTCTCAAGTTTATAATGTCTGCTGGTGGTGAAGCTGAGTCCAGAAGGCAGGCCTCCTGGCTCAAAAATGGCGCTGTGTGCCTTCACTCAGTTGGAATTCATCTTGCGGACATAATGAAAGGGCTTGTGAGAAGAAAGAGCATGAAAATTGCTACTCCCTTGGCAAGCAGTTTATAAGGGAAGGCTTCTGCCTGAATTGTTGGCAAATTGCACTGAGCCTGTCTCTTATTTTACTTTGGTCTGCCCCATCTGAGAATGGGGAAAGCAGTTTAATATTTGATGCTCCATTGGAATTTCAGAGTGAGGGTGGGGAGGTTGGAAACCCAGCTTTGAATAGGAAGTTCATCTAATCCTTGCTGCCTGTGTGGCTGCAGGATTCTGAGACAAGTGGCACAGATTGTGCACAGCCAGCTACATGACAAGTGTCCTTGTCAGTGGAGGAGGAGCTGTCACCCTGAGACCGTTAGACATCTTGAGTTCTGTGGATACAATGGGCTGTCTGTTTTGTTTTTGTTTTCCAACATCCAAAAAAAATCCAGCCACAGTGCCTTGTTTAAGGATTCTAGCAAGCTCTGGGCTCTTCTGCGTAAGTCCCAAGGAGCTTAGCATGTGGCATGGACCAATCGGAGCCTTCTCCTTGCTTGTTGCACTGAATGGGGTGAAACGGCCAATGCAAGGCCATGTGGGCATGCCTCTTTGCCCCTTGTCTGTGCTGTGCGCCAGGGCCCTCGGTCAAAAACAACTACAGACTTGAGGGGAGACCCTCATCCCCTACTCCCCGCTGGTGCGAGGGCCTGGCCCCAGCCTTGTTCTTGGCTCTAAGCCCTACCGGCCGCTGGAAGTTGCGTGGAAAGGGAGGGAATGCAGGTCAGCCTAAGGGCTTCAAAGGCGGGCAGCCCTCTCTCAGAGGAGGGCCACAGAGCTTGTGGAGCAGGGACAGATGTGTGTCCGATCTGGTGATTATTCTCTGGAACAAGGAGAGGTCAGGCTGAGGCAGGAGGAGAGGAGCACTTCAGGGAGGACTCCTGGGGGAGAAGAGGCCTGGGGCCCTTCCCATGTCAGCGGGTAGCAGCCATCCCTCCCTAGGGTGGCTGGCTGGCATGGCTCTAGGGTCTTCCCCGTTTGTAAGTCACCCTGTGTCCCTGCTATTTGGTTCTTGCTTTTTCTTGGGCCTCAGGAAAGTGTTCTTGATGGTGGACTCTCTGGGGTCAACTGGTCCCTGTGTCTCTGCTATGGGGTTACAGTGAAGAGTCCCTGTAGGGCTGTCATTGCTGCAGGTTGGCCCTGGCTGCCCTGAGACTCCATGGGGAAGTGTCTGTTGGCTTCCAGGGCCAAGGGGGAGTGCTGGCTGGTCCTCTGAGAGGGCTCGCCCAAGTCACCTCAGTTCCCTTCCTATAAGCTGCTATCAGAAGCCACTGTCATTGTAGTGTAAATTATGTTTGGGAAGAAGGTGGCTTTGAACAATTCTTTAGAGCCCCTCCATTGTAGTCTCACTGACATTTTCTGATTGTGAATAAGAGGTCTGGACAGTTTGGAGTTAAAGTAGGAACTCAGGACAGTGGCTGTCCCGCCTGGCACTTCTTCCCAGAGGGAATGAGAACTTCCCTGGCCTCTCGGAGCATCTCCTCTGCCTTCCTGGTGAGGTCTGCAGCTTCCCCGGGAACTGGAGAGCAAGTCAGTGTGAAGGGATTGCGGGAGCCACCGATCTGGATTAAAGGACAAGGGGATGAGGACTTGAGTCCAGCTGGTGGCCAGAGTGTAAATTGAAAATCCTGGAAGGCGCAGCTGATCGTGCAAGTCACCAGGGCTCAGGACAGACTTTCTGTCCAAGTTTTTATATTTCTTGTATTTTTTTTTTTTTTTTTTTGAGACAGAGGCTCGCTCTATCATCCCCAGTAGAGTGCAGTGGCATCATCATAGCTCACTGCACTCCTGGGTTCGAGTGATCCTCCTGCCTCAGTCTCCCAAGTAGCTGGAACTATAGACATGCACCATGATGCTGGGCTAATTTTTCTATTTTTAGTAGAGACGGGGTCTTGCCCTTGCTCAGGCTGGTCTTGAGCTCCTGAGCTGAAGCGATCCTCCCACTTCAGCCTCCCAGAGTGCTAGGATTACAGGCGTGAGCCACCACACCTGGCCTGTAATTTTTAAATGTTTACTAATTTTTACTGCTATCTATATCCAAACAATTGTGATCATTAAAGGCCCTTACAGCCCGCTAGCTCTCCAGTGGGGTAGAGGTATGAACTAGCGCAGGGCACGTTATAAGGTACTAAAGAGAGCCAGGAGGTGGTGAGCCTGGTGCTTAAAGTGAGGCAATGTGGGATTCCTGAAGCTTCCGTCCCTGAGGAATTCGCAGTCCATGGCTGGCTGTCAGCCCTAGTGAGAGGAGGAGATGGATGCTGGGCGATGCAGCCAGGTAGCGAGGGACAAGGGCATGGAGAGCCTTCCTTGACAGACGTGGATGGGCAGCCAGAGCCTCTGACATGTACCCTCTGACGGACCCTGCACTGTGCTTCCAAGATCCCCTCCAGGAATGAAGGGCCTGTTTCCCCACATGCTATGGGTTCGGCCTACAGAAAGCTTCAGCGTCTGTGGTGGTGCTTTGGCTAACAGGGCTGCCTTGCCCAAGCCATGCACCCTCTACAGACTGACCTGCAGGCAATGACTGACCACTGCGGGGCCCCTTCACCCCTGCTCATGACAGCTCTGAGGGGCCACCCATCTTCAAAACTCCCCTCGGGGTCAGCACTGTGTCGCAGCCCGGCTCCCCCTCTGCCCAGTCCTGCTCCTCCTCTCCCAGAGGTGTGGGTCCTCTCCCGAATGGACCTCCTGCCACCCTTCTCTGTCTCAGAGGCTGCCTCCCAGGAACTCAGCTTACAGCAGCCCCTTCCAAGCCACGCAGGCCCTGGGCCATCTCTGGGACTGTTGAGGTGTGCTCAGCGAGTGGCGCAGAGCGTGCCTGCGTGTCTTGTCAGAGATGCCTACGTGTCAGGGCAGGGCAGCGGGAAGCAGGCCGCTCACCTGGGGACGTCGGTGTCTGTGGCTGGCAGGGCCAAGGGGGGCATGCCCGCGCTAGCTCAGCAGGCAAGAGAACATGCCCAGGTGCCGGACTGCCCGCGTTGGAGTCTTGCTCTACCATTTCCTCCCTGGGCAATCTGAGGTTATTTAAGCCCTCTGGGCCTCAGTTTTCTCATCTGTGATGTGGAGACGATAATTGTACCTCCCTCATTGCCTTCTTGTGAGGATTAAATGGGGAAATCTGAGAGCTTTTAGAACAGTGCCTGTGGGGCATGCAGTGTGCACTGTAGGCATGTTGGTCCAGGGTGCTCTGAGGGGCACATCCATGTGGGAGGAAGGCCACATGCCCTTGCTCCCCGTGCCAACCTGCTGCCACCGTCTTTGTGGCCTCTTGCTCTTGGGTCCCTCCTTTGGCGCCTGCTGTGGGGTCCTTGGCTGGCAGTCCCAGCCCTGACAGACACTGGAACAGTCACTGGCTGTCTGCGCTGTGGTTACGGCCCACCTTGCCCACCTTACCCACAAGCTTTCTGTGCCCACTAGGAGGGGGAGTGGGTAAGGGGCTCCCAGGCCACAGGCGGTTCCTGGAGAATGGGCCTGCAGATTGTCCTGCTGGCAGTCTGGTGGGTGGGCTGCAGCCCTCCTTTCTACATTGCTCCTACAGACAGGGAGGGAGGGGCTGAGGACAGGGAATGGGAGAGTGCATGGGAGGTGTGGCAGAGGGGACCACAGAGACCCCACAGAGGAGGGAGGCAGTCAATGGGGGGTGAAAGCAAAATGCAAGTCCAGCTGGCCCATGTGGCCCCTTTGTGAGAATCAGACACCAGGTTCCTGGCCTAGGAGTGTTTCCTTTGTCCTTCACATCTAGTCCCCACCTTTCTTGGCGCACCTTTGGGTTCCAGGAGGCTGATCGCTGTGGACTGTGTCAAACAGGCTTCCATGCCCCTGGCTTCCAGGTGGGTTTAGCCAGTAGGTGGCATTTGGCAGCAGCTGTGTTCTTCCATGAACAAGGCTCCCAGCCACAGCTCCTGCTGCTTCCTGCAAGGACACTTTCCTCTGACCCCTTCAGGCCTTAGGTGGCAATAGCTTCCCCCTCTTGCTAGCCCAGGGTGCCTCTACTGCTGTTGACTTCCCTTGACCCTGCTGACCTTTGAAAATAGTGCTTTCATTCAACTCTCTTGGCTAATTTCCTGCTGGGGCCCTGAGTGATACACACCCTGGGGGGCTGACACCCCCTGGCCCATGGCTGGATTGCAGCCTCCCGCCAGCCCCAGCTGCCCACGTGCAGGGCAGGATCTGTACGACCGCAGCTGGCCCTGCTGGGTGGGCTCAGGTGCCTTCTTCATTCCCCATGTGGCGCGTCTCCTCCGTTGCCAGAGCAGAAGATCTGGGTTTGGTTCCATTGAGGAAGCTGGCAGGATCTTTTGGCTGCTGTGGCATCATCCTTAGGTTGGGAAGGGCAGAGAAGAAGCCTGGCAGTGCTGGTGTAGCCCAAGCTGGGAGAGCGGGCCTGGGATGTTCTGAGGGCCATGGGTCTGCAGTCTTTTCCTGTTCTGCATTTAGAGAAGCTGATGGGTCCAGTGCTCTGTCTCAATCCCTGGTGACTAGCACCCTGCTCTTGGACAATTGATCTACTGGTTCTGCCTTATTTCTCAACTGGAATCCTTTCCTAATGAAAAGCCGCAGACCACAGGGGCCCCAGATCTGTCTTCCTCTGAGTCCCTGTGTTTTCAAGAATATGCTTCTGTGTCTTTTCAACTTTGTGGGCGGACCAAGAGTGACTCTTAACTGTTTCGGTTTAGATTCCTGGATCTCGTTTGCCCTGGGCTTTAGCCCAAAGATTTCTGAATGGAAAACCAACCCTTGTAACTAAGACACCCAGATACATCATCTCTACTAGTAAGGATTCTGAGCAGTGGAAAAGCCCGGAAATCCCAAATCCAATTAATAATTCCACAAGACAGTTCATTAGAATGCACAAGTGCTTAACTAAACAAAACCATAATCGAAGTTGTCAGAAGTGATGCACGGTTGTGTTAGAATTTTCTCATTCACACATCATTTCCTCTACAATTTAGTTAGATAACAAACACTACTTATCCCGTCACTGGCTTTTTCAGCCATGAAATGCAGTTGGTGTCTGTATTGGGTTCGCAGCAGAGAAAGGGCTTTTTCTGCTGTGAGAAAGGGAGATTTCAACTGGCTGGTGAGAGGGGTCTTAGCCTGGGGACAGGCAGGTCTTGTGCAAACAAGCCCAAAGTCAACCTGGTGTCCTGAGAAGCTCCCTGCGACCTGGCTTTGTGTCTGAGGATGACACCCTTCTGCTGGCATCTTGTGGCTCTGCCACCTTGGAGATTGCTGGAGGGAGCCAGCCCTTTGTTCAGGGCAGAGCCATTGAACCAGGCCAGAGCAGGCACTGGGGCCTAGAGGAAGCTCCTGCCGGGATGCCTTCCATCCCACCCACCATTACTGCCTCATCCCTTCAGCCGAAGCTGTCATACAGGGAAATTGCAGACTCCTTCTTAGGTCATTTTGAAGGGTTGTCAGTGTTCTCACCCTGGTTAGGATAGTTTTCAAGCCTTCTTCTGACTAGATTTTGAAGCCCTAGGCCTGGGGCAGGGGCCCTGGGGTGAGAAGAGGTGGCCTTGGGTGGCTTAGCAAGGACAGGCCCCTGGGACCAAGAGTTGTGGCAGAGCCCCGTTTCTGCAGCCTCAGGTGGGGATAGAGAAGGAAGTAACTGCTTGTTCTGAAATATTGTTTAGGACAGGCCGGATCTACACAGCCCCAGACCAGAGGTACCGAGGATATATGTGTGGGTCCCTTTGACCTTTAGTCATATGAGGATAATTGAAACACCACAAATATTCATTTTAGTTGACGTCTGCATATGTAAGCATAAATATTCCTATAAGCCCTCTTTTTCCCTCTTTATTTCTTTCCACCTGGAAATAATATTCTTATATATAGTAATGAAAAAATATTCTGTCTTTGTAGAGTTGAGAATCCCAGTAGGTGTGGGTGGGTGGAGGCCAAATCTCGGGTCTCCCTTGGGCTGTTGCCCTTGGCCACTGACGGCCTCCACATGGCCTGTCTTACAGAGCTGACCTTGCCTGGGTGTCTCAGTCCGTGCAGACTGCCGTAACAAAATACCGTAGACTAGTGGCTTCTAAACAAAGGAATTTGTTTTCCACAGCTCTGGAGTTGGGAAGTCTAAGAACAAGGCATCAGCAGGGTGGGTGTCTGATGAGGAACTGCTGCTTCCTGGTTCATAGACGGGCGTCTTCTCGCGGCGTCCTCACATGGCAAAAGGGGAAAGAGAGTGTTCTGGGCTCTGCCCCCATGACCTAATCATGCCCCGTCCCCCGCCTCCTAATGCCATCGGCTTGGGGGTTAGGATTTCAGCATGTGAGTTTGGGGGACACAAACATTCGGTCCATAGCACTGGGCACATCGCCGCTCAGTCAGCCAACAGCAGCCATGGCCTTGCTTCATCCCTCAGCTATAGCACATCCGCACGCTGTAGCGGCAGCAGGGACCGCTACCAGTGATGGAGGACCTACTGTGTGTCGGCATGCATGGGTGCTCAGTCATGTCTAGCCCTGCGATACCCCTGCAGGGTGGGTCTTATTCACGACGAGGAGATGGAGACTTGGAGGGGTCAGATGACTTTGCTAAGGCCACTTAGTGCAGAGCTGAGAATTTAAGTCCAGGCCGCCTTTGCTCCAACATTCTGGGGATGGGCTGTTAGGGGGAAATTCTCTTGACTTTTCAGGGTGCCTAAGGGTATTTGCTTTTCAGTGTTTTACATTGTAATGAGTGCCCTGGTTCCCTGTCCCCCTACTTTCTTCCCATCCAGCTGGGCCCTGTTAGCACCTCTAAGCCCCACCGGCCTACAGGGGCCTAGAAGGAGGCCGTGGTGAGGGCCAGACTCAGGCCCAGCCCCGGGTACCTGGACCTGCTTCCCCGCTATCTGCCCCAGCTTCTGGGGCCTCTCCCTCCCTTATCCTGTGGGTGACCGACCCCAAAGGAAACCTGGCCACCTGCCCTGTTTGGGCTTCTTGCCAATGGCCCTTCTTTCCTGCTGGGGGACCCGGCTGTCCTCCCGGTCCCTCCCTTCCTTGTGGTGCCCCCTCCTGGAGCCTTTCTCTGTCCTTCCTTCCTGCCCAGCACTCTGCTCCCATGGAGTCTCCACACTTGCCATTCCCGCGCCTGGGATGCTCTTCCTTCTGGAGAGCCTGCTGAGGACAGGGGCTTTGTTGGTTTTGTTCACGGCAGCGGACAGGTAGGTACCATATGCAGAGAGCAGGGAGCTTGGGGGTGCACAGACACTGACGTTCCAACCTGTCTCTGCCACTCACAGGTGTGTGACCTCAGGTATATTTGTCTGTAAAACAGGAATATTAATTTTTTTATCTGTAAAATGGGCATATTAATTCCTACCTCCCGGGCTGTTGTGAAGATTCACGATACTAGCTCACATTCACCAAGTACGGAGCATGTGCTGCGTGCCCTGTACCAAGCCCTTTGCAGTGACCTCATTTCATCCTCAAGATGTCCTAGGAGGGGTGCCATTACTATTCTTGGTTTACAGAGGGGACAGCTGAGGCACACAAAGGTGAAGTGATTTGCCCAAAGATCCACAGCTAGAAAGTGGCAGATTCAGAACTGGAACACAGGCTCTGGATCTAGACTCTGTACTGCCTCTCATTTGGACAGCATGTACTCAGTGCATAGTAGGCCCTCAATAAATGATAACTGTTCTCCTTAGTATAATCTCTCTTTCCCATGGCTGAATTATCTGCTGCTTTGAGGTCTGTTTTTGGATTCCTGGTCCTTTAACCTCCTATGAACCACCAAACCTCTGTTATTTCCTGATCCAGATGCTTGGCTTGCTCTCACTCTGGGGGTTTTCTGGGGCTCTGAGTTCCTGCTTGCCTGGTCTGGTTGCTTCTACCTCTGCTGCCACTCAATCCTGACAGTCATAGGCTGTCGACCTCTTCTATGACCTCTGGTCCCCCTACCAGCCGTCAGGTGGAGCAGCTGGGAGCACAGGCCGGAGCTCAGGCCCAGGGTGGAAGTCTATTAGAACCACTGGTGGCTTCCCAGAGTTTGCCATTTACAGGGCAAGAGTAGGAAGGGGACATAGGACCGGTGGCTTGTGGCCACAATCAGATTAGTAGCAAACAATGGGAAATGTGAAATTTCACATTTAGAAAACCCATTCTTCCGTGTGATAGTTCTTATCCACAGCTGGCAATGCCAGAACTGGTGACCCCTGGCCACAGGGAGGCCCGCCATCCATTGTCACTGCAAAGCAGTGCTCAGGGAAGCTGCCTCCTGGGGGATGGCTTCAGGAAGGCTGCTGTGTAAGGCAATGTGTCTCGCCATTCCAGTGGGAGTCTCTGCCTGCAAATCGGAGGCGGGTCCCCTGAAGGGCCGGCCTGGGGCAGGCAAGCACAGGAATGGGCTGTGGAGCTCCAGGGCCTTGACCTGGTTCAAACCCAGGCACCAGCACTTGCTCCTGTGTGACTTCTCTGAGTCTCAGTTTCCTCTCTGTGATGTGTCCTGGGTTCTCTTTAAGTGAGGGTGTTCTACAAAGCTCCTTCTCTGGTCCCGCCCCTCCTCTGCCATCCCAAAGCATCACACAGGGAGACGGTCCCCTCACTCTCAGTGGCTCCCAGCAGCCCACGATGGGTCCAGCACTGGGGGTCTGATCACTCACCAGCTGTTTGGCCCATTTTCTGTCCCAGGCCCACTTAAACCTGGTGTCTTTTTCTAGAAGTCCCATCAGAGTTGGTCAAGGACCCTGTAACTGCCTAGAAACACATTTCAGTCCCACTTACAACAAAAGAACAACAACCTTTAAGGCTTTACAAAAAATAAATTATGTTCCCTGTGAGCAGTCCCAGAAGAAATGTCATTGGAGACATAAAACTGTTTTACTGTGACCTATGTAAACGTCCCAGGAAATAAACTGACTTCTCATTCCATAAAATCCCCTTGTCCCTTGTCTTGTACGAAACAGATTGGATTATTTGAAAAGCAGGAGCTGGAAGCTGGGCGGAGAAGACAAAGTTCACTCGTAATGCAGAGGTGTGGGGCAAGGCTTTCCATTACGCTTACCCCACGTTGTTAGTTTCATCGCCGAAGTCCTCTTTGAGATGTGCCAATCACGGGCTCTCATAGGGTGCGGAAGGACAAACCACGACTTTGGAAGAGGCAGATCCTGTGGCCACTGAAGGGTTGAAAAAGCCAGAGTCAGATTTTCACTCGGATGATTCAGTCAGGATTTGCTCAGAATAGAGCAAGGGACAGAAAATCAACTGATATGTATGACGCTCTGCAGCGTGCTGGTTTGTTTTCTGCGAGTCACTCCCAGCCCGAGGAGAGAGGTTCACGATTCCCACATTACAGAAGAGGAAACTGAAGCTCAGAGACATGAAGTGCCTTCCCTAAGGTCACAGAGGAACTGAGCACTAGAGTTTGGACTTGAGCCAGGTCCAAGTGTCTGTGACTCCGCAGACATGTGCTCTCCATCAAGCACATGCCTCCCGGTGGTCCCCAAATGTGTTTCTGTGGTTTAGAGGGGAGGGGTGCGTAGTGCTCCACCTCCATCTGTTGGGAAATCTACATGCAGTCCCATATATACTTGGTATCCACTGCCTTTGGTTTTCGTGCCTGGGATGTGTAAACACCGCATGCTCGTACACAGGCACACCACACACACGCACATGCACGCACGCACGCACACTCACACGTGGGCCACCGGAGTGATGACAGGAGTTAGTGTCATCCTTTCCCAGCCAGCACCCGTGTGCTCTGGTGTCCATTTGATAGATGGGGTGAGAGAGCAGCCAGAGCACGGGTAACACCACTGTGTTAAGGCACATAATGAGCCTAGACCTCAGGTGCTGCCAAACCCTCCATAGCACCTTCTAGACACAGTCCCTGCACAAGCTGCCAATTTGGATGAAGAATCTGTCACTTAAATTAGTTGGATAAGGTCTGAGCGGGGCTGAGCTATCCTGAGGATGTGGCTAATTTACCGTCACAGCACTGGGCTCAGAAGGAAACTGCGTGTGCCCTTGCGTGTGTGTGAGCATGCGTGTGCCCCCGCATGTGTGGGAGTACACATCAGACTCCCCTCCACCTCTTGTCCCTCCTTCCTGCCCCGCTCAGACTGCGGAGCCTCCGCAGGACTGGGATGCTTCCCTCTGTCTCTGGGCGGAATCCGGAGAGAATGTCTGTGAATGACAAAGCACCATGAACTACTTCCACCGAGAAAAACAGTCTGTCCTCCTGGCAGATCTGGGTCAGGCGGAGTCTGACAGCTGTGAGACAGGGTCAGGAGTGCCAGGCCTCCAGACAGACTGCGCTCCTCAGTGTGTGAGGTCACCCGCCACTTGCACCTAGGGCTGACTTAACCCTTTACTCCTGCCCAGGGAGTGAGGCTCAGCCCTGAGCCCATGGGGGCAGGAGGTTTCAGATGGAAAAATGGGCTTTCTTCTTTGGTGACTAAAATGAGGAAAGTTGCTGAGAACTCAGGGTTACTGGGCTTCTGGGGAGATTTAAAAACAAGAATTTTTAACCTGGATGGGCTGTAGGGAATCTAAACACAAAAAATGTATGGAAATAATTCTGTGTATGTATATGTGTATATGTAGGCATGTGTGTACATATGTAGACATGTGTGTGCGTATGTGTCTACATATGTATACATATGTGTGTTGGTTATTTTGAGCTGCTATAACAGAGTACGATAGACTGCGTGGCTTATAAACATCAGAAATTTATTTCTCACAGTTCTGGAGGCTAGAAGTCCAAGATCAGGGTGCCAGCATGGTCAAGGTCTGCTGAAGGTCCCTTTCTGGGTTGCAGACTGTGGACTTCTTATTGCATCCTCACATGGCAGAAAAGGGCGCTAATCCCGTTTGTGAGGGCTCCAC
>RJWJ010013917.1:0-38953 GCA_004363605.1 Indri indri | reverse complement strand
CAGTGGCATCCTCATAGCTCATTGCAACCTCAGATTCCTGGGCTCCAGCAATCCTCCTGCCTCAGCCTCCTGAGTAGCTGAGACTATAGGCGTGCACCATATCGCCTGGCTAATTTTTCTCTATTTTTTGTAGAGATGGGGTCTCCCTCTTGCTCATGCTGGTCTCGAACTCCTGACTTCAAGTGATCCTCCTGCCTTGCCCTCCCAGACTGCTAGGGTTACAGATGTGAGCCCCCAGCCTCATTTACTTCTTTCTCTTAAAAACTTGGTAAAAACAAAGCAAAACAACAAACTAATCAAACCACTAAAAATCCAGCAGGAGATTGGTTTGCTGCAATTTACAATGTATCCATATAGTTGATTACTATGCAATCATAAAAAATAATAGAAAGCACATTATGATTCACAAACACATTTAAATTATAAAACATTATGCATAGTGCAATTCTATTTTTGTAAAAAAATAGCTATATTAACTTTAAAATATGCATCTATATTTTAGATAAATATGTATCTTGGTAAAGACACATATCAAAATCTAATCAGTGATTATCTCTGAGCAATGGGATTATAGGTGATTTTTAATTTTTGCTTAGCTACATTTTAGTTTTTTCTATATCGAATAGATACTACAAACAATAGTTAGAAGAGAAAATCAAAATAAATTCCAGTTGCTTTCAAGTTAAAATACTTAGTGCATGCTATTTAGAATTAACAACTTCTTCAGAATCTGATTTCCTTGCTACATTTTTGAAAATAACAACTGCAAATTTACAAAGAGATTTTACAGTTGAAGCAATTATGAATGAGGAGCAAGACGTCTAAACAGGAGCAGCCACGGCCAACATCCTGGAAGGTGAGGTTTGGCCAGGTCTGGCCCTCCAGAGAGAGAGAAGATCAATCACAATGGCCACTACCATTCATTGAGCCCTGCTGTATCCCAGCATCACGCTAATGCTTTACATGAAAAGTCTCTAATCCTTACTACACTATTGAAAAATTGTAATTATTATCCCCAGTATATAAAACAATAACAGAATCAGAGAAGTAAATTGCTTAAAGCTACACAACTATGTAACAAAGCCGCCGCACTAGACTGACAAGACATTAATGAATGCAAAGCAAGAGGGTAAACTGGCTCAGGTAGAGATGGAAAGGTGCTGGGAAGCCGTGAGTTTCACTTCAATATTCCTCCTTATCAATGTTTGGTCCAACACCACCAGACCAATGGTTGGGGCTCAAAAACAGATGGGGCCACAGTTAACATCATTGACACAGCACGTAGGAGAACAAAGTATTTTATATGAAAAAAATGTGCATTGGTTTTATCCTGATGGCACATGATGTGTCAGTAACAGTGTGAGAGAAAAGGGGATGCTTGCAGCTAGCTCAAGGTATTGTACGAAATCCACAGCCTATCTAAATTTTTCTACCTTATAGTAACGAATGGTAATGTGTCCTCTTTGTAACCATCATCTGCCAGAAAGCCACACCAAACTGTCAATCATTAAACTGGTTTTCTCTTTGGAATTTATCACTATCTATTTATCACTATCTAAGTATGTGTATATTTTGCCTAAAACCCATCTCTCTCTACAATATAAATTCCATGAAGACAGGGAGTTTTGTCTGTTTTATTCATTGCTGTATTCTCAGTACCTAAAACAATTTCTGACACAGATTAGACTGTCAGTAAAAATTATTGAATGACTGGATCGACTATGTTATGAACATCAAGATGGCTCCTACACAGTTGTTAACAAGAGGGTTGACATAAAAAAGACAGGGCTGTGTTTGAGAATTGCAGTGGAATATCTGCACAGAAATGGACCTCAGGTGGCTGGAGACATGAAACTCAGACATCACCGAGATGTCAGAATGGGGTCCAAGTAAATCTATGAGATATGTCCAGTTCTATAAAAGAAATAGTGAAATTAGAAAGAAGACTCAGAACTGAGTTCTGGCAAAGGACCTCAGTTAGGAAGGAAGAACTGAATAAGGACTAAGACTGACCATGACAAAAAAAAGTTTTAAGAAATATGGTATGTGTAAACACTGGACTTTAATGGGACTCTAGAACAAATGGGCCTAACAGACATTTATAGAACATTTTACCCTAAAACTACTGAATATACATTCTTCTCATCAGCACATGGAACGTTCTCCAAGATTGATCATATTTTAGCCCAGGAATCATAGCTCAACATATTCAAAAAATTGAAATCATACTATGTATCTTCTGAGATCGCAGTGGAATAAAACTAGAAATCAACACCAAGAGAAACACCCAATTTTACACAAAGTCATGGAAATTAAACAACCTCTTGCTGAACGATTATTGGATCAATGATGAAATTAAGATGGATATCAAAAGATTCCTCTAACTGAATGACAAAGCGGACACAAACTATCAAAATCTGTGGGATTCAGCAAAAGCAGTCCTAAGGGAAAAATTCATAGCCTTAAAATGCTTACAACAAAAAGACAGAAAAAGTTCAAATTAACAATCTAATGACACATCTCAAGGAACCAGAAAAGGAAGAACAAACCAAACCTAAAGTCACCAGAAAACAAATAACTAAGGTCAGAGCAGAACTAAATGAAATCAAAAATGATAAAACAATACAGAAGATCAATGAAACAAAAAGTTGGTTCTTTGAAAAGAAAACAAAATTGATAGCTCTCTTGCTAGATTAACCAGGAATAGAAGAGAAAGGACCCTAATAAACTCAATCAGAAATGAGAAAGGAGATATTACAACTGATACCACGGAAACACAAAATATCATCTGTGAATACTATGGACATAAATACTATGCACATAAACTTGAAAATGTAGAGGAAATGAAAAAATTCCGAGAGTCACACAACCTCCCAAGACTCAGTCAGGAAGAAATAGAATTCCTGAACAGACCAATAATAAGCAATGAGATTGAAGCAGCAATAAAAAATCTTCCAACAACAACAAAAAAACCCCTGGACCAGATGGATTCACAGCCAAATTTTATCAGACCTACAAAGAAGAGTTGGTGCCCATACTGCAGAAATTATTCCATAACATCAAGAAGGGAGGAATCCTCCCCAACTCCTTCTACAAAGCCAGTATCACCTTGATACTAAAGCCAGGAAAGGACACAACAAAAAAAAGAAACTACAGACCAATATCCTTTATGAATATAGATGCAAAAATACTCAATAAAATACTAGCAAACTGAATTCAACAGCACATCAAAAAATAATCCACCATGACCAAGTGGGCTTCATCCCAGGGATGCAAGGATGGTTCAATATATGTAAATTGATAAACGTGATCCACCACATAAACAAAGATTTAAGCAAATCGGGAAGAAAAAAAATCAAACGACCCTATCAAAAAGTGGGCAAAAGACATAAACAGAGGCTTTTCAAAAGAAGATAGACAAATGGCCAATAAACATATGAAAAAATGCTCAGCATCACTAATCATCAGGGATGATTTTAACCATAGCTTTTAATTTAAATAATAACAACAGCAATATTAATATTAATAGATGAGCATTTTTCAACTGATTAGGATACCAGAAAGCTGAGTTGAATTATACTGGCAGATTCTATCATAAAAGCACCAGAATGCAGGTTGAGAGAGATTGAGTCCCAGGGACTGATGGAGAATGAAAAGATACTATATATCTGAGACTGCTACTTAGAGACTAAGATAAAGAAGAGTTCAAAAGCAGATCTTCAATGACATTTCACAAGTTTATATAAGAAACTGCACACAGTGGGTGCAAAATTTTTAGAATTTGTCCTGGAGCAAAAGTATTAAATATGCCCCCAAAGAGTGGCAGCTTGCTGGAGAGCCAGGGAGTCCATTTTGTGATCCTTTTATTCTGTAGTTTATCTTGCTGTTTTCTGCCTCTTACTGTGACCCTCTTGGATACTATGCCTGGAATTAAGGCGCTTGCCATCTTGTTTTAGCAGAATGGATAGGTAAAAGACAAAGTTCAGTGGACTCAAAATGAAATGGGATGCAAAGAAATAGGCATAGTTAATCTAAAATACCGTCCCCCCCTTCCTTCTCTTCTCCCTCTGGAGGTAACCTTAGTTTGTTTTAAATGAGTTGAAAGAAGAGAACCACAAAAAGCTGAAGCTACTCCGTTTTTACGTTAAAAAAAAAAAGTGGCCAACAAATAATGATACAAGGGAAATTACAACAACGAAACCCATGTTAGTAAAATCTTGCTAAAAATGAGAATGAGACAGATTAGCAATTGTAGAGTCTTCCAGATACTAGGCACTGGTCATGGAATTGCTAACTTGTGTGATCCTAGCCAATGTCTTAACATCTCTGACCTTCAATTTTCTCATCATAAAAACATGAGCATTAGGTTAGAACAGTAGTTCTCAAATGTTTGTCCATTTAAGAATCATAGACCTGTTAATAAACCAAATTCCTTAGCCTCAGCCCAAGGATTTTGACCCAAAATCTGCATGAGCCCCAGAAGTCTACATTTTAAACAAACTCCTCATATGGTGTGATGCAGTCATTCCTCTGGGGAACACTGCCTGAAAGATCATGCTCTGTGCAAGCTTCCATTATGAAAGGGAAATAGCAGAAACATTGAGTACACAGCTCCCAAATTCTCTTCTTCCTGTTTCTATTTATATATTCCCGTTGTATAATAATACAGCCACACATAGTTTACAAGAGGAATTATTTCACAGATGTACAATTTAATCTGCATGTAATTCCTTCTTCAGTGAAATAAAAATTATACTTGTATCAGAAAATGAGGCTTATACACAACACTGCATTCAAACTAAGAAAAATAATTAACTTGCACTCACAAAGCAAAATGAAAAGTTTCCAAAAGATACCATGAGTTATATTTATGATGTGGAGAGTAGAGTTTGAGAAATCAAATGTAAAATGTTTCCATTCTCCCACCAAAAATATGTTTTAGGAGTCATGGTTATTTAATAGACACCTGTTGGGCATTCATGCAGCTCCTGTGTGCGTTCAGGGCCTGGCATGGAAGTGTTCTGCAGAGAAGGGGAAGGACAGCAGGAAGTGAAGCACCCTGGTCCTCAGCTGGGGCCTTAGGCAGAACAGCGTAGACACACACATCTCTACATCCAGACGTGGGAAAATGGTACTTGAGTTTGCACTCTACTTATTGGGCAATTCCTTTGCCACCTGGCATTTTCAGGCTAATAGTATTTTATTTTTAAAAATGCTATATTTTCCCTTAGTATAGTATTTTATTTTTAAAAATACTATGTTTTCCCTTAGTGGCAAAGATGCATGGCTTGATTGCATGACCATTCAGTGCTAACACTGCTCATTCTGTCAGATGATTTGAATCCAGAAGAAATTACAGCCCTCATTTCCTCAACCATGAGTTTTCTGAAATTCAGCTACTTCATGATTCATTTTACAAAGCTCTCCTGCCATCATTCTCCCTCAGCATTTAATCTGTTTCAAATTTAAGTTTACAAGAAGTTCAAGAGCTTTGATGGCTCCATATTTACTAAGTGAAGATCAAAGACCCCCTTTGCTTTTTTAATCTTTTACATCCGAAAGGGATAACAAAACATTTCAGATGGCAGTCTTTCTTTCCACCAAAGAATTCAGCACGAGAATGCCCTCCTTTTCAAGCATTTACTTCTAAGTCTAAACATTCTCCAAATTGTAAGCATGCTTCCATCACACATGAAATTTTATTCAGTATTAAATTTCAAGAACTCCAAGAATTCAGCACACCATTCTTTATTGCCGCCAGATACTGGCTTTGTCCCTTTTCTTTCCACAAATCCCTTTTTCTAGTAATTCTGGCTTCAGTGCTTATAAAGAGGTATAAATCAAAAGCTGTTATATTTTTAAATAGATCTTGTAGAGAAGATGGCTTTTGTTGTGTTGTTTCTGTTGAACAAAAGATCATCGATGAATTTAAAAGATGGATCACACACGGGGATGATATTATAGAAATATAAACAGACGAAAGACTAATGTCTAGAATACATAAAGACCTCTTAAGAATCTGTAATAAATGGACAATCTAATAGAAAAGGAGGCAAAATATTTGAACAATCACAGAACAGAAAGCCCAAATGATCGATAAATGTGAAGGGATCCTCCCAACTTACCAGTGATCAGGAAAATACAAAGTAAAGCAGCAAAATACTATTTCACACAGATCACACTGGCAAAGACTATAAAATTTAACAATACTGCATGTAGGCCAGGATGTCGAGAAGCAAGAATTTGGGTAAACTGCCAAGAGCACTGTGAGTTGGCACTAAACATCTCAGAGAATAATTGGCAAGAAATTTGAAAATGTACATACCCTATGACCTATCAGTTTTATTTCTAAGCATAAATCCTAGAGAAACTGCATTTATCCACAAGGAGATACAGATAGCGTTAGCTGTGATATTAATAATAACTGCTTATAATAAACACTGAGAATACCTCAACTATCCATCAGGTTGGTAAGGGATTGTTAGTTGGGATAGAGTTAAATGATAGAATCTACGTAGCAGTTAAGTTATGCTAAGACCTACATGTATCAACATGGACATAGAAAATGACTGAGAAGGAAAGTTGCACAACATTATGTGCTGTGTATAATACTATTCATGTAGACTTAAAACCAGACAAATCAATGTTGTCTATTGCTAGTTAATATATGAATATAGCAAAAGATCACGGGATAAATAAACTCTAAATTCCTGATTACAAGTGCCTCTGGGGAAGGGAGAAGGGGGAATATGACAGAAAGAGGGTCCATGGTGTTACCGAAAGCTCGGCACTTGCCGCATCAGAAGAATGAGAACAAGCGGTTTGAGGAGGAGAGAGAAGTTTACTACTTCGCCAGGCCATTCCCTCTGTTACATATTCTCCATTCTAAATTTTACACTTCCATATCTATGCGAGGAAAGGCGACTACTCTGTTACAATAGGAGACTTTAACTTTGTATGTGCTGTTTTGTTTTTCATGAGAGGATGAAACAAATAAAACAAAATGCTAATATGTTACTCTTGAGTGGAAGTACACTGGTTTGTGTCACATTATTCTTTGTACTTTGTATTTTTTTTATTTTTAAAACTTAAAATATTAACAAATAATAGCAGGGGATAATTAGGGTGAAAAAAACCAACTAAAGATACTAACGGCAATTCTTTTAAACTGTGAGAGTGCTACTGTGGGCTAGCTGGCTCTGCAGCTAGTTTCACAATATGCAGTGGTGGTATTTACAAAGCCTTCTAAAAATTACTCATTGCAAGAAACCAAAGACAGCTCCAAGAGCTGTGTATATTTGCTTCACAGAAAACTGAAAGAAGTTGAGAAAAGATACAAGTTATAGAGATGAAGACGTAAAAATTGTTAAGTCTCCTACAGTTTGTATTTGGTAACAGTAATGACTCCTACAATCTTAAGTAACTTATTGATGGATTCTAAATTTCTGCAAATTCAAAGACAACAACCTTCCCCAAAGCTACACGACATGTCAAATTATCTTGCCTTAAGAACTTGTAACATAAGACAATGACATTAAACTTGACTGAAATACGCACAAATAAAATAGTACATTCTTTTAAGGCAGAGTCACAAACTCCAACAGGCTGGTAACTTTTATGAGTAAAGTGATTGTAGGTAAAAATGAATGAATACCTAAATAAAATCATGCAACCATTTTAGTTTACTTTGATTTTACGATCCTAGCACATATGGGAACAGAGGAATATTTTCCTAAGAACAGTGGTGCAAGTGTTACAGTAAACGGTGACTGACACTAGATTTCAGCATTGGAGCCGGGGACAGGGGGTGTGGGTTTTATGGTGAACGGAGAGTACGGGTCTATAGCAGTCCTGTATTAAAGGGGGTTCAGGTACTTGTCAGGCTCAGCCAACCACTGCCACACAGGAATTATGAACAGTGTTGCCACATTAACCAATTTTTCAATATAAGCTAAAAATCCAGATTTCATGTTAAAGCTATTAATTTTTAAATGTTCGTTGAAAAAGGCTAGAGACAACTCAAAATATGAACTGTTGTTCAAAGAAATTAATACACAGCTGTATAAAAGATGAGGAAGTTCTTAAAATACTCATGTAGCATGATTTCCATGAAATACTAAGTAAAAAAAAAGCAAGGTGCAAAAGAGTGCCTATAGTATAAATAGTGTCTATAGTCATGGAAAGGGGGGGAAAATGTTTTTTGCTAGTATTTTCAAAAAGGAAAAAATGGAAGAATAAACCCAAACTCATAAATGTGGTTACCCATGAGAGTGGGGTGGGTAGAAGAAGGGAACAGGGAAGGGAGAGAGGACAGCAGGATGCATGACTTCCGTGCATTCACCTTGATATACAGTTTTGACTTTGGAACTATGAAAATGTTTTATATAAGAAAAAAAATTAAATCATAAATGAAAAAAGAAAATCCCTGAAAGCAATGAACCTGAATACTGAGCAGGAAGTGACGGGCTCTGGAGTCTTCAGCATGTCTGCCTACTTGATGTCTAGGCACCCCGTGGGGAAGCTCTTGGATGGCAAGCCACGCCCACCGCTTAGCCTGTTCTGCAGGCAGCCCTCTCAACCAAGGGAGAAGTCTGTAAGAAAATACCCTACTCAATGAGTGAGAAAACCCAGGCCAGCTACCGTTATTATCAGCTTAGTCCTTTTTATCCATCACCTCGAACATTTATTATTTCATTGTGTTGTGAACATTCAAAGTCTGCTCTTCTAGATACTTGAAAATATACAATAAACTGTTGTTAATTATCATCACCCAACAGTGCTATAGAACACAGGAACTTACTCCTCCTATTTGGCTTTACTTTAGTATCCATTAACCAATCTTCGGCTTGAGAAAAGTACATCCCAAATGAAGGTCACTTTTAGAACAATACTCTGATGCTTGTAGCTAAAAGCAATTTGACACAAATGTTATTAATATACCAAAAAGCCCAATTGAGAAATAAATGGAAAAGTGTGAGTCCCTGGTCTTCTTTTTTCAGTTTAGTCCTTAATCATAAATGTAGTAGATCAAACGTTTAAGAAAAACCAATAACATGAAAGAGAACCAAGATGAACAATGTGACATGATCCAGGAGAAAACAGAAATAATTCAGTAACAAAAGAGACCTGTAGAATAGTTCTAATCAGTAATCTCATAGAGAAACACCAAATAAGTAAAAGCTGGTATGAAGGAAAGCAATCACAAACAGTTGGGATATTAAACATGATTATCAAAACAATCCTCCCAACAGACTAGGCAAAGATATGGGTGTGTGTATTTATAAATAAATTTTTATATATTATAAAGAACACATATTAATATACACATTTTAATATATAATTTTATATATAAAATACATATATACAGAAAATTTAAATAGGAAACAAAGTGACCAATTAACATAAGAAAAATTGTTTAATCTCACAAGCAAGGAAATCTCACAAGGAAATATAAATTAAAGCTAGGTATTTTTCACCCTTCAGAATGGCAAAAATAACATTGCTGTTATGGGAATCCAATGCTATATAAACAAATCACTCTGAAACATAATGTCTTAAAAAGTCATTAATTACCTCTCATGGTTTCTGTGTATGCACCAGGACTTCAGCAGTGATTTGGCCGGGCAGTTCTGACTTGCAGTGTCTCATTCCCATGAAGCTACAATCTTTGAAGGCATGACTAGGGCAGGAGGATCCACTTCCTTGGCTCGCACGTTGGTCCTGGTGGTTGGAGGGAGGGCTCAGTTCCTCTCCACAGATCTGCTTGAGTGTCCTAGTGGCACCGCAACCGGCGTCTTCCAGAGTGAGCAGTCCAAGAGAGCCAAGGCTTTTTATGACCTAGTCTCAGCACACAAGTCACTTTCACCATATTCTATTGAACACACAGGCTTGCTCTAATTTAATGTAAAAGGGACAAACGCAAAGGCATGAAGGCTAGCGGGTGAGGATCGCCAGAGGCTGGCTGCCACAACTGCAACATTTAGTTTTGGCAAGAATGGGAGAAAATGGGTGCCCTCATTCTTGCTAGGTGTGCAAATTGGTGTATCTTATTTAGAGGGCAATTTGACAGTAGCTAGTCAAGATTTAAAATGCATGTATCTTTCCATATATTCTATGTGAAAGAAGTATGTATGAGAACGTTCTCTGTAGTAGTGCTTACAACAAAAAAAGGGGGGGACCTAAATATCTGTAAATAAGGTAATGGACAAATTATGGAATACTGCGAAGCAGTTAAAAAGAATGTAGTAGATCTATGACTAACAATGGAAAGACTTCTCAGACATACATTTTTTTTTTTTTTTTTGAGACAGACTCTCACTCTGTTGCCTGGGCTAGAGTGCCGTGGCGTCAGCCTAGCTCACAGTAACCTCCAACTCCTGAGCTCAAGCGATCCTCCCGCCTCGGCCTCCCAGAGTGCTAGGATTACAGACGTGAGCCACCGCACCTGGCCCCTAAGACATATTTTTAAGAAAACAAGTGGGAAGAGGATATAGTTCCATTTACTCAGAAAGAAAAGACCAAACACAGCAAAACTAGTTTTTTGTAAGTATACATATATGAATATAAAAATCCACAGGAAACCTCTGGAAGGACGTATGTAAAAATTTTGGCAGTTAATTCAAAAAACAGTGTAGAGTGTGAGGAGTGGAGGCAGCACTTTATAGTATTTTCTTCTTTAAATTTTTAACAAAAATGGCTTTAATAACTTAAACATTTAAAAATCAGTAAACAAGTTTTGAGTGACAATGTAAGAAGTCCTCTCATAGAAAAGCTTTAGTGGCTAGACTTCACGATACCTATTTTAGCTTTTCAGAGGCCCTTTCTGACTTACTTACGAATTTATAGTTGATGCTACAAGTTTGTTGATCTCAGAGTGAGTCTTTAGAAAATAAAGAGAATAGAGGAAGGTCTAAACTTCTGAGTGTTTTCACTTGTGGTGGTTTAACAAATAGGAAAGGATGTTAAGCATACAGGCATTAAAATACCGGCTCCCACTTAGCCTCTCAGTTTCATCACCTATAAAATAGGGATAATATACACTATCTACTATCCAATGCCACTGTGATCAAATGAGACACTGAAAGTCATTGGCACTTATTATGAACTCAAAAGTGGCCACTATTAGTTTACATTCATCCTAAATCTCCTATCAGAAATAAAGCACTATTCTGGTCAATACAGAGGATGTAACTGAAAATACGCTATGTGGAACAAACAATCATGACTTGTATTGGTTTACTCTTACTCTTCCGCCGAAAGTATTTAAGGAAGGTATGCTGCTTGGCACACACTTATGAGAGTGTAATCAAAACACAACTGTGTTGTAGAGGAATAAGATCTCTAGAAAAGCTTAACTATAGTTAGAAAAAACATTGGTTCTAATTTCAATTGTAATATCTTCTCAACTTGAACATTTCTATTAAAGTATCTACATTCATGAAACACCTACTAAACCAGCAACGCACACACAGGTCTATGATTCTATAACCTTGCAACCTGACAGAAGGAAAGATAGATGTATAAATGAATCTTGCCCACACCACTGATTCATTGAATTGTTTGGACAGGTCATTTAACTTCTCCGGGGCTTGAGTTTTCTTCAGTGAAAAGTTAGAAGTCTGGGTTAAATTATCTCTAACAACCCTTCCTACCTCAAAGTGTTCTATGGCAAAGTGCTCTCTAGCCCTCCCTTAATCAGAGGTGCTTCTTTTCCTTGTAAATTGATCAAAGCATCAGGATATATTTCTTGTTCACCCTGAGAATGTGACCTCCAGCAAAGGACTTTCTTAAAAAAACATAAAACAAACAAAAACACTGCAACTAAAATCAGACTGTCTGTGGAATTCATGGTGGGATCTGACCTGAAACCAGGATATAAATTCTTTTTAAACAATCAGCAATGTCAGTGGAAAGCTATTCAATAAGACAATTCAAAATGATTACTATATAAAATATACCTTAATATTAGTGCTAGTTTATTGAGGGGTCTGTACTATCAGCCCTTCTTTGCCTAAGTTACTTTTGCCTTAACATATTGGGAATTATTTTGCCCCATACCTTCTGCAGTATTTACAAACTTTCTGTATAATAAAATATTTATTGACATGTATTGAGTACCCCTGGGGTTGAAACTCCCATGAAATGCATTTAAGTATGCGACTACCTTTTCTCTTTCAGTTCAACTCTATAAAAACATGGGACATTTGAACTCTCATCATTTTTCTGCTTAAAGCCACAGTAAAAATTAGAATGTATCCTAATCTACGTATATTCCGTTGAGTGCCTACATTTCTATTACCATCTTTTTAAAACTGTTTGAAGATGTCCAGGCTTCCTCATGAGGGCTAAGAGGACTGGTCCGCATGATCATCAAAATACTGTGCAAACACCAGACACCACGGGACGGGTGTCAATCTCTTCAAGTACTTGGCCACTATAAGCTGCTATGATAATTCAATCTGAGAATTCCAGAAAACTTCTAATATTCAAGACATATTAATAACTTCAGATACATAAACTACTTCTTTTGAAACATAACTTTTTAGCAAAAAATCCCCAAGTTTGATTGCAATTAAAAAGCAAACATAAGCTGGACGTGGTGGAATCACCTGTAGTTCTAGCTACTCGGGAGGTTGAGGTGTAGGATTGCTTGAGCCCAGGAGTTTGAATCCATAATGGGCAAAATAGTGAGAACCCCCACCTCTAAAGAAATAAAATAAAATTTAAAAAGAGCAAATATAAGACCTTCGTTTCAGGATCTTACTTTTTTTTTTTTTTTTGAGACAGTGCTCTGTCACCCAGGCTGGAGGACAGTGGCCCAATCACAGTTCACTGCAGCCTGGAACTCCTGGGTTCAAGCTATCCTTCTGCCGTGGCCTCCCAAAGCACTGGGATTGCAGGCATGAGCCACCATGCCCAGCCCTTATTACACATTTTATAAGGCACATAATGTCTACTGAGTTGCACAGGGTGAGACTCTCTGAGCATGTTCTTTTCTTGTAGGAAGACTGAGAATTCACTTTGCAAAACATCACAAAAAGAATTGAGAGGCTTGGGGCTCTTTTTCATCATTGCTTCCTCCATAGTGCTTTGCACACAAATGCTGAATGTTCACTAAACTTAATTGGAGAAGTTATATGGAAAACACAAAAAACTCTTGATATACTGTATAATAGTTGCACAGTTTTAAAGTTAAGAATATTTTATTCAAATGAGGTAGATAAAAATACAACTCAAAGGCAAAGCATTTTCAGATGTCCACATATGGGATTTACAATGCATCTTTGAATTTATGCTATTAATGTTAAATGTTTTTCATAGCTCATGTCTATTCAAGTGGTTTTCAATAGTTAGCAAACTTAATAAAGATTTTTATTTAGTCAAAGTAACCACTAAAAAGATATAAGGCAAAATAATTCACTTTATTTCTTAAATGCCTACATATTTACAATCATAAAAACTTTCATGCATTATATAACTTATGAGATACTATACTTTCATATATTAAAAATTAAAAATCTTAGGAAAATCTAATTCAACCACTTATGAAGAAATTAATGGCTGATCAGAAAATGTCAAATTACTATTATTAACCTAAGATTTTACCATAGTCATGAATAGCACTTAATCATATTAAATCATGAATACCATCATTTAACTTTCAAAACTATACTTATAGTTTTTACGTTAAAAGCTCATACTAGGGCAATAAGACTTTACTCCAAATTATAGTCACATATGGAAGAGAGTTTTTAATTCAAGATTTTGTTATGGTTCACAGTATAAAGATATATTTTCGCAAGGGTTACATGATGGATAGCTAGCAAAAGAATATAGCACAGGGTAGTAAACTGCCAACTAAACATGCACTGAACCAACAGACTACTTCAGACCATGGTAAGTCCTTGATTACTGCCAGCTTTTCTATAATGTTCAGGTTCTCAAAGGTCACTGAATTTTATAATTATCTCCAAACAATTTTCTTCATGGTCATTTAAGCTTTGTCTAAACAGCTGGGTATGTTGCCAAGCAACATCACCATCTCCTCTGCTTAATTCTGCTTCCAAAATAACTTCAGTGGCACCAGAAAAATCATGATAGGAGCGAAGATTTTTATCTGTTCGAGAGGAAAAAAAAAAAATTAACACTTTGCTTTTTATAATTTAAAGAGCATAAAGAGATAGTTTGGAATGCATTTTATATAGATTGACTTGTAGGTTACAATCAACCCTTAAAAAATAAATACAAATTATTCTTTATGGAGGAATGCATCCTTTGGAACAAAGAAATCATTTTTCTCCTTGCATTTGCATTTCACAACAAAAAAAATCACGCTTTCTATTACAATGAGGTTACACAGGTTTTTACTGCAATAGTATCAGTAACTCTTGGGTATGAAAAAGAGCTACATCTAAATAAGTACAATTAGTCTTCCGAGTGGTAAATATATACTCCACAATTAATTCTCTAGTCAGATGCTTACCGCCTGTCAGATCTACTCGTGCTGTATCAGATTGCAATTTCCACTGTACTACTCCAGTATGAAAGGTTTGACTACTTGTTCTAATGGAAATGCTATCCACTTTAAGGCCAGCTGACCCACATTCAAACTTCCAGGAAATATAAGCAAAAGATGATCCTTCCTTTCGGGCTAAATAGACCTATAAAGTGGGGAAAAGGGGGAGAGAAACTGTTAGAAATAATAGTATAGAAAACAAACAGAGTGAAAAGTCTTATCATCACAGCATACTATGTACAAACTAATTTATCCCCACTGAAAAGACTCTTACTGCTAACGTTTTTTTCATTTTTTCTTTAGTAATTTTTCCTGTGGCATCTTTTGCTCTGGAAGAAAGGTATTATTTGAATGCAGGTACCTTCAATAAGTGCATCTCTAAAGAACTGCATGCTAACCAAATTCTGGTAAATCATATTCATTTAAATTAAGAAGTTTAGCTATTTAAAATGAACTTTAGGATTAAACCTGCTGAAAATGAAGAATCCTGTTAAATGCAACTACTCTTTAATTCATCTTCTTTTCTAAGTCTGGATTTCCATATAAGCTTTCCTAGAGTGAGGCAGGCAATAACCTCTAACTCAAGAAAATACCTCGGCCATTGCTAACTCATGGTTTAAAAGGTAATATCCACAGCCACCTTTCTAAATAGCATGTTCCCTGTTCCTTCATCATCAATGCCCCTTACCACTTTAAATGTACACTATTTAAGGCATCCAGGTCTACTGGCTGCTTCCCTCTCGTATTTTCATCTAAAATCTTCACGATGTTAACATGAAAACTGACATCCAAAGCCTTGGTCTTTCATAGGTAACTCCATTCAACCATATTCAAAGCCCTAAGAATCTGACTCTTCATTTATCCTTTATCCCTAAACTCCTGCAGAAATCTATTTATTTCTTTGAAATAAGTAAGTCTTGGGAAAAAACTCTTTCCTCATTTATACTGCACTTACCACTATGAGTTATGACTTTAAACTCATCTTAATGTGACCTCCTACCATTGCTTAATTGTAATTGATCTGATCAGATCAGTGTTTTTAAAATCTCACTTTCTTCATACCATCTGCCTGGTCTAGAACACATAACAAGTACCTGACTCTTGCATTAAGTGTATCCTATTAGCTCTCAAAATCCTCCATAATTTCATCCCACCATGAACTGCCAATACTCCTTTACCTAAATGTAACTATTTTATTTCACATGTACTTCTCTGATCTAACTTAACCAAATCCTAAGCTCTCTGGAGGCACAGATTATGGATTCACAAAAGGGTTTAGTAAATATTAAGTATTAAAATTTATATATAAACATACATATATTCAAGTTAGACTCGATTCCTTTAGAAACATCTAACCCATACTCTTTAGCTCAGGGGCAAACGGTTGAAAGTACCATGTAAAACACATTTGCCATGGAAATATCCTACCACATGTACTATTCTCTATTCTAATATTTACTCATCAAGTAAAAAATCACTGCAAGTATTACAGTCACTATTTGGCAACCTATATCTATTTTTTCTTCCAGCTTAAATATGTCTATAAATTTACTTTGAAAGTTTTTAGAACCAGTGAGTTAGAGGTTATGTAACAGCTGAACAATGACTCTCCAAGGAAAACGATTTTAAACTCCTCAGACTACATATGTGTGGCCAACCACTGCTTGTTGCTGACAAATACAGACACGTGGAACTGTCAACTGCTCCACCCAAGCTCAGAGTAACCTCACTGGAACATCCTCTGGTGCTCGCACATTCCTCCTGCATGTTCCTCTTACAGCAGTTCATAAGGAAAACCTGAGGCTCAGAATTGTACCAGTGTTCCCTGGGAGCTGTTGGTTTCACCCACCCTAAACTACTGGGCATCTAAGGATTATCCATAGCTTAACTACTCCTTCAAAGGGGTGGCTAGTAAAAAGGGTTATCTGGCAAAGATGAGCCAAACAGTGGGGTAACTAGAAGAAAGAAGGTTGGAAGAAACTAAAAGACTTGGGGAAAGCAATCCTGAGACAGAAATATTATAGATATACTCAAATTTGTGTTTTAATACATATACTTCTATGTCTTGTGTATTTTCAGAGCTTAGTAGCTTCAAACTTCCCCCAAAAATGTAGGTATAAAGTGTGATAGGTTGAAGTCAGATCAGCTCCAGATTTCTAGCTTATTCCAAGAACTGCCTTAATTACACCGTCTGGTTCTGGGTCAGAACTGTGGTTTTAACTGTAATAAGAGGTTTATAATAGCTGTTGAACACACCTGAGAGAATTGCTTGTTTAAAGATTTAAATTTTTCAGTTCTAAACGTATCAACTTTTAAATACTAGAAAGTAAAAGGATAAGATGGGATTGAATTCTTAAATGCTTAAATAAACACTCAAACATACTGTGAGCAAATAAAAGGTCTCTTATGTTAAAGAAACAGTATATGAAGATAAAACAGACCCTATTTATACTGAAAATTCATATCATCTTTTTCATACCATATATCCTATCAAAGAATCATTTTTGGAGGTGTTTAGAAGTCACCATGAATATGTATACTCAGTTTGGTAATTTGAAATGCACCAAAATAATAGAATTTATATAGAAATCTCTGTATTCCTGCCTATGCATAATACCAACAGCACCAGAAACTATAATTTATTTACGGGTTGGGGCAATACTTTCTAAGCTCCCAAAGACTCACTTGTTTGGTCTAGATAAAAATAAATATTTTATAACTGTTGGTTGTTCTTAACTTCCTGAGTTATCTGAGAGACAAATTTTTGCCTATTGGCTTTTTAAATTCATGAGTTTAATTTACCGTATGCAGTTTTACATGCTCAGTTTTACAATTTGTGGTCTATTAAGAGGCGAATTGCTATCCTATTTTAGTAGGAGTGCTAGTATTATAAAATCAGAACTCAAAGAGTTTTTCTCCTGTAAAATGAATTCTATATGAATTCTCACCTCTCTCTCACCAGTGACCCACCCTTGCTCCTTTTGGCATGTGTAAGCACACACAAGCACATACAACCTGTGAGAACAAAGACCAGTGTGTCCATGGCTTAAGGTCTAAGCTGTACTATTTACAACGTATACAAATAGAATTTGTCATTTGGGTTGTAGCTATAACCACTATTTTCAGGACTGAGAACAATTTGCGTGTCAGCCTCTATGCATTTCACATTCTACAGAAGATCTTTGCATAAAGATTTTTTGATTACTACATGTCAGGCTGCTATATGGTTCCCTGGAGGTTTGGTTTGTACTGCACTGTTTGAAGCAGTTCTTTAGTACACCCTTAAAAATTATTCTCCCACTTAGGCTGCTAAGATTCACTCAAATTAAGTCCACCATGCAGCAGGCAACCTGAAGTCAGTCATTCCTACAGATATCCAGCAGAGCAGTTGTGTTTTAAGGGATTTTAATTCAATGCTCGTAGACCAGTATTATTCATGAATCCTGTTTTTGGTTCCATTTTATCACTGAAACCAAACATGAATCCACTGTCAGTTCCTACTGTGTTTACATCTTTCTATGCTATACTTCCAATTTATTCCATTTGTAGCCTCTAAGACTACCTCTCTGGAACACCAGTGTGATCATGTCCCCCACCACCACCTGAACCCTTTCATGGTTTCCTATTACATAATTTGTAAGGTAATCAAAGTCCCTGGGACCTGACAACTGTTTACCTTTCTACTCTCATTCTCATTATTCTTCTCCATATTCCCTACAACTTACTCTTCCCTGAATATATCAAGTATCTCTCACCTCAGTGTTTTTGCAGATGCTATTTTCATGCCCCAAAACAACCTCCCCTTCCACATCCTGTCCTTGTACTGAGAAACTCTCCCTCATGCTCCTCCTCCAAAAGTCCACTCAGATATTATTTCTTCTGCAAGACCTTCTCTGACTCAGTGTGAAATTACGGGGTGTGTGTGTATACATACACATACACACTGGTTTTCGTCCATGTTTCCTAGCTCATAACTCCCACAGCCCTTGCTATTTCTCCCCAAGGCAGACCAGAGAAACTAAAAATACACTCTAATCTTCACCCGCCTTTCTGTCTTGGAGCTGGCCATAAAGAAATTCTCCGACCTACCTTGTTTGACTGTGGGTCATAAGACCCCTATTTTAGAAGGGTTCCTGCCCTATACTCTGGAGGAAGCCATGATGCACAGAGAAGCCAAAAAGAATCTGAACAGATAGGCCTTGCTAGATTTCCCCACTCGGTCTGTTGGTATCAGATCATACCCTTTGTGTCCAACCATATTTCCACATGGTTGTCAATCATGCCTATCAATGAAGTCTCCATGAAAGGCCCAAAAGGACAGAGTTTGGAGAGCTCCAAGACTGCTAAACACGTGGAGGTCCCTGGAGGGTGACACATCCAGGGAGGGCAGGGAAGCTCTGCACCCCTTTCTGCACCTCACTCTATGCATCTCTTCACCTGTATCCTTTGTAAGATCCTTTATAATAAACCAGTCAACATGTTCCCCTGAGTTCTGTAAGCAGATCTAGCAGATTAGTTGAACCCAAGGAGGGGGACATGGGAATCCTTATTTATAGCTAGTTGGTCAGAAGACAGGTAAAACAACTTGGAGCTTGTGATTTGCATCTGAAGGGGGTGGTCAGTCTTGGGGACTAAGCCCTTACTAACTTTTGGGATCTGATGCTATCTCCAGGTAGCTAGTGTCAGAAATGAATTGAATTAGAGGACATCTGGCTGGTGTCTGCTGCGGAACTGCTTGTTTGCCTGTTGGTGGGGAAAAACCCACAGAGCTGATCACACAGGCCTTCTGTGCTGATTGTTGTTGAGTGAGAAAATAGAAAAAAACACTTCTGAGTTTTTTTCACTCAGACTCAGGAAGTTAGTGGCTTTTCTGTCTTTCCTCCTGCAGTATCATACACAGATAACATATTCTTCTAGCACTTACCCCATTAATTTAAACAGTTGGTCCCTGCATGTCCTTCTTTTACATTAGTCGATGAGCACCCTGAGGCTTGGTTCTTAATTCACCATTACATCCTGAGTGCCAAATACAAAGTTTGACAATGTGCATATTTGCTGAGTACTAAATAAATTCTTGACATAATGCCATGCACCAAAAAGTGCTAAAATGACTTACTCTAGTGACAAAGAGGATGACAAAAGTGGTAAAAAAAAAAATGAAAAGTATCTAAGAGCATCCAAGGGACCCTATGAACAAAGCAGAGTATCTATACTGTTCTACATGGCCATAGGGTGGTGGCAGAATTCATGCCACATATATTCAATTATTCTTACATTCAACAATCTTTACTAAACACTTATATCTTAGGCACTATGCCAGATAAGTGAATACTGTGAGTATAAGTATGAATAGAAAAAGGTAAGGTCTCTGCCTGAGAAATGATAATAATCTAGTGGGAGAGAAATAAATAACCTATTTTCATACATATTTGTTGAATAAATGCCATGAAAGGGAAGTGCAATAAATAAAATAAACATATAAAGAAGGAAATGGATTCAGTCAGCTGGGACCACAAGGAGTGGGGCTTAAGCTAAGTACTGAGGATAAGAGTAAGTCAATCAAACAAAAAGGAAAGTAAAGGAGGTTCTGTGGAGAAGGTAGCAGGGCACACAGCTGCAATGCAGAGAGCAGGCGGTGGCACAGCGCAAGGCAAAGCCACAGCCACTGGGGCACGGGCCAGACTCTGAAGACACTTGCAGCTTTTTCTTACTCTAAGAACACCAAGTAACAACTGAAGTTTTGAAAATGTTTCTTTAGCTATAGCATGGAGCACATCTTTGAAAGGACTAGGGAGGATGCAGGGAAACTAGTCAGGAAGTTATTAATATTGCTTTTATCCAAGTGTTATCACTTGCTCCCAAAAAGTGTACTAGTCTTCTTGATTTTGCTTTTTATATTCTTTTCAATTCAGACATTACTAAACAATGTATTTGCTAAGAAGTAAAATTTAGTGGTCTTTTGTGTTCCTGGGAGTATACCTCTTTGAGAAGATAAGAATCCGTACTAAAAATCTGAGAGCACGATGCGAGTGATTTGTCATGATACTGGTTGAAGATGACTGAGTAAAGGTGTGACTGGAAATGGGTTTACTATTCAACACAGCAAGAAAATCCCTAATTGGGGGCATATCAGTACAGAACCAGGAATACTGATTTAGATAGACTATGCAAGTTTTAATGGCCATTGTTACTTCTGAGTTATCACTCTTCACAAGTATAGTTCCCATTTCTAGCACTTTTCTTCATCTGAGACTAAATATTACAGCTAGAAATGGATTTACTCAACTTTTAAAAAATGGTACCTTTCATAAAAGTACCTCAAGGCATAGCTTTTCTTGAACAGGGATCTGTTTTCTATTTAATGACCTTTGCATCTCATTTATATTATTTAAATCTTTCTCATACAATATACCCTCTCTGGCCGCAATGTTCTATTTTGAGATCTCAAAACATGCCATGTATTCCATGCCTTTTTCCTGCTGTTTCCTTGCCTGACGAACACCTACTCATCATTCAGCGTCCAGCTCAAATGTCGCCTGCTCTGTGGAGCTTTGCCCAACTCCCACAGCCAGAGCTAATTACTCCCACCTCAGTGTTTCCATAGCAATGTGTTGATATCCTTATTACAGCACTCTGCATCGTGGTTAAGATGGCTGTTTATGCTTCAGTTTCCCCTGTTAGATTGTGAGGGCAGGAATAGTCTTTTTATCCATGTAGCTGAGAACGATGCCTGGCACAACAGGCACTCAGCAAATGTTTGCTGATGAACAAATGAGTGTATAAGACAAAGAAGAAATATGCCACAGAGTAGTCCTGTTTCTGAACACATCACATCTTCTGTGACACGTCATTATTTCACAATCGTTACTTTCTCTATTAACACTGCTGGTTAGGAAGAAATGCATGATTTTTCTCTAGTTCAGAAAGCACTGGAGAAAGCACACATCCAATCCTGCTTTTTGTTCAGAGTGATTTTTAGGCTAAGTATGGTATTCTAGAAGATGTTCACCCTCTACATATTATCATTTACAGATATACACATTTTGAAATATTAAATTTTATCTTGTTTTACTTTTTATGCACTTCTTTAGCTAAAGAAGAAAATTCCAAAATTTATAATTTAAATAATCCTATAAGTTATTCTTGGTTTAATACAAAAGACCCCAACTTTTATTACTAGATAATATAATTTAAACTGAATATTTATATGTTTAAGCACCAAGATTAAGTTCTAGAATAAAAACTTACAATTGGGGCAGGAAAAAGCAGAGATCTCTCTGTATGTCTTTTGTACTGATTAACGCCTAGTACAGTGATAGCATACAGTAGATGCTCATAAACATTAGCAGCTGTTAATCTGTGACTCACTTTTTAAATCTATCCAACATGTCTTACAAGTGAACAACTTCCCTTCCCACTCAAATATCTTGGCAAGTCAACTTTAAAAGCTCCTTATAAGTTAATTAACTCCTGTGAAAATCTATCAATAATATGGTCTGATCTACTGAGGTCATATCAATAGCTGTGAGTTTATTTTTGGTGTGTTTCTAAAAACTAGGGCAGTTTAAAGGCAAAGCCTCTTACTTGTTACTTACTGATAACATGACAACAATGTGCAAGCTGCTGTAAGTGAACTGCTATGATCCCAGCCTCCATTTACTTATTTAGTTTTTCAGGACACAGAGAAGAAACAAGCAATATCACTACTCTATCATCCACATTCCCATGAAATGAAAGCTTGTTAAATGGATAGCTTCTTGGAATTTTGGACTAAATCTATTATACTCCCTAATGGCCTCCATTTAGTAGTCAATCAATACATATCTGTAAAGAAATTAAATAGTAATATACTTTATACATTCATGCAAAAACCAGTCACATGGATTGGTCATATACTTGATTATTTTTCCCCATGAGAGAATTAAATTCAGCCTCTTTGATGAAAACATACTTCCTTGATATAAATGTAAGAATTTCTAGTGGACTTTTGATTACACGTTGGGAATAGGATTTTCTTTTCCAGGTTAAAGGGCTACTAAAAATAATTTTGATGTATCAGTTTTCACATTTTGCACAACTGAAAAATAAAGCCAATCTATATAATAACAACAAAGGTTTAAAACAGTTTCATGCATTAAGTTACCATGTTCCAGTCTGTTTCAACTTTTCTGAATATGGATTCCATTTTCCACACACCATTCTCCCATCCAGAAATGGTTTGATTGTTATTTGAAACTCGAATGTAATGATCTTTCACAATATTATAAAAAAGGTGGAGCTGTTTAGAAATCTTCTCATTTTCAGAGGGGATAAACAGAGTTTCTCTTCTCTTAAAAAGAAAGCAGAATTAGTTTTTCAACTTTATGGAAGATGTTTAGAAAAAAAGGAACAAGGAATTACTATGTATAGTGGTAAGAGACTCTTTCAACTTGAAAAGAAAAAATTGGTATCATCGAAAAATTTGCAAAATATTTTACAGGTTATAATACAATCAGCATGATGTTGATGTAGCACCAAACATTACTAGAGAAAAAATAAGAAGTATGAGTTCTGACTTATATTTTTGTGTTCAATGAATTCATTCATTTTTCTTCTTTTCTACCACCAGCAGCATCTCTCACTTGGACTACTGCAAGTGTCTCCTGAAGTTCACTCCCAGCTTTAAACTCTTACCTCACCTATCCATGCTCCACCTGCAATGAAAGTGATTTTTTAAAAAAATGTAAACTGGGACATGTCACTTTCCTGCTTAACTCACTTCACTGACTTCTCACTGTACTTAAACTCCAACTCTTTACCAAGGCTAATCGGGCCCTAAATGATCCCTCCCCTGCCTACTTCTCCAACAAGATCTCACATTACTCTTCCCTTTCATCTATACACTCCTACCATATTACTTTTCCTTTAGTGTCTTAAAAAGGTCCAGCTGGTTTCTGCCTCAGAGCCTTGACATACGCTGCTCCCTCTGTCTAGAATGCTGTTCTTTCTACTTTCCATATGTTTGATTCTTTCTCATTTTTAGGCCTCAACCTAAAGTCATTTCATAAGAGTGTCCTTTCCTGATACCCTAAGCTAGGAGAGCGACTGATTGGTATAGCTTGAAACAGTCTGCATGTGTAAAATTTCTACAAAAGCTCATGTTTTACCTTAAAATTCCAGGAAATTTTTGCATTCTAGTATAAAAATAACGTCAATGTTTCAAAAAATACTTTAAATCTAAAATTAAGATAGAATTTTTCTTTCTGTTTCTTTCTTTTTCTAATTGATTGCAACATTTAGTTCCAAAATTTTTTAGAATTAACATTTTTTATTTACTTTTAAAACAAACACCCATTTCTAAAGGGGAAAATTATTTCTTTTCAAATCCAGGGGCCTAAAATGGTCTGCAGCAATTGAGAAATTAAAAATATTTCCAAAAAGGAAAACAATTCTGGTATATGACCCAATCTGTATTTTTAAAGTTAATCAATTTATATGCTGTGCAAGAGGTAACATACCCATCTATAAAAAGAAATGAAGACCTAAATAATATCCATGTTTTAAATTGAACACAGCTGTGAATTAAATTGGCTCTTTTTAACTGGCTTCATTTAGATTTATACTTGTAACATGCACTGCATCAGCAGTGATTTGAATTATTCGTCGAATTTAGATCTTGTAATTCTATGGCTGAACCAACACTTCTAACAGCCTGCTACAGATGATGGGATAAATTAAAAAGCAAATATAAGATTTACTAGGGATAACTGATTCCTTTTGGACAAATTACTAGAGAAGTTGAGTTGCGACAATGGCAAATTTAGAAAAAACTAGACATAAAACTTTGTTTGGAACTGTTTGATATTGATACTGCGATGGGTTATTTTCTTTCCAAGCATTTTTCATTGCATATCTTCCTAAACCTAGACATTTATATTAAATACTTTCCAGTGATTCAACTTTAAGCCCCTAAGGGTAAAGGATAGACTATTTTACTTTCTTAATATATTGACTGCCACACTGGAAAAAAAAATTTTTTTCCTTGGGGCCACGATGTTTCATTATGGAAATAGAATAAAAACTTCGAAAACAAAACGATCGTTTCCAATTTAATGAAAGACTTGTTATTTCTTCCGTGTGTGAGTTATATGAGACTTAAAAAATAGTTCACATAGCTCCCAAGGTGAAGAAACATGAGTTACATATGCTTCACAAGGCCCCCGGCTCAAAAGTAGCGTAGCTCACATGGCAGTTAACGTACTAAAGTCCATTACAAAACCTAGCATGTTGATTTTTACTTAGCCCCTAATTATGAGACGCGACTACGGAAATTACATTTCCATTGTTATTTAATTTTGAGAGATTAATAGTGATAATATCTTAAACTTGTTAATATAATAGCAATCACACTAAAAAATTTCTAGCCAATATTAGATGTATGCAAGCATATACCAAGAAATATACACTTTCATCAGTTGAATTACTCAAAGTCTTCTTTTTTTTTAATAAGGGGTGGCTACCAGAGAAGGTGCCTCATCTGCTCAGGGGGGAGGTGCTGTGGCATGGGGCTGCTCCCCAAATTCTGTATTTTCCTCACTGTACTTTATAAAGTTTTCATAAGTTGGGAAAGAAAAGTAAAACAGAATTCTTCTAAATGCACTAAAATCTCATTTTAAAAAACCTGAATAAGCACTTCACAAAAGAAGATATCCAAAAATTTAAAGAACAGGTACTCAACTTAGTCATCACCAAAATGCATACTAAAATTGAAATACTACTATATAGCAACAGAATTGCTAAAATGAAAAAGACAGACAGTTCCAAGTGTACACAAAGATGTGGAAAAATCTCATATACTACCAGTGAGAGTAAAAACTGGTACAACCACTTTCGAAAATTATTTGGCTACCAAAGCTGAACATATCCATACTCCTAGGTATATACTCAACAGAATACATAAAGATATTCACTGAAAACATGAATATGAATGTTTACAGCAGCACAATTTGTAATAACCAATACCTACAAACAACCCAAAGAGCCATCAAATTATAGTACATTCATACAATGGAATATTATACAGCAATGACGATAAACATTGCAACATGTATGAATCTTACTAACATAATGTTGAACTATAGAAGCTATACACAAAAGAGTACATGTTATTGAATGTCATTTATATAAAGCACAATAACAGGCTTTATACAAAACCTATATATGATGTTGGAAGCCATGATAATGGTTACTTTTAGGAAAGGCAGTGAGTGACTGGAAAGGAACTTATGCTCGTTTCTGGGCTTCTTACTCTGATTGCTGGATACATGAGTACTAAAACTGTAAAAATTTGTTAAGCTGTACATGTATCACCTGTGCATTTTTCTGTATACTCTTCAGTAAACACTAAAAATTTACATAAAGTAAAAAAAAAAATAAAAATCCCATTTTAAAATGCTTTGCTAACTCTTATATGTGATTTACTATGTCAATCAATTATTAGTTCTCTTCAAAGGTTTGCATTTTTAAATACTCTACAAAATTAATTGAAATATCATAGCCAATGAAGTTTTCTGTAAGCAAACAGCACAGTATAGAAAGCAGGAAAGTAAAAAGATTATCAAGCTAGAATGAGTTAAATACCTCTAGACCCATTTCGCCTCGGGCTACTCTCCAAGCCACTGACCCAGATATTCTTCCACCAAGTTCTCCAGGTTTCGGGGTTTTGGGAGATATAAATTCAACAAGCTCCACAATTATCCTTTGGAGAAGTTCTTTTCTTCTGTTTTCTGACAATGATAGTTGCCTCTGTAATTCATGTTTTAAAAAAGTTGTTACGATTAGGGGAATGTAGAAGTCCGTCTCTAAGCAAGAACATACTTAAAACATTTCCATTTTAAGGGGTCTTGAAAAAACTAATCAGTTTTATTTTCATATATATATTATTTGAAAAATAAAAAGGGTACTACAGAAAACTTAACATAATTTTGGAAATTTTATGCTGAGAAATCATTTAACACCTATTTCCAACTCTCCATGACCTCTACTATTCTAGATTTATTCAAAAACGAAGGGAAGCAACTTCTGTTTCTGGATTTGGTGTATTAGCTTGCATTAGACCAACTGTCTTGCCGAGAAAAGCTAGAAAAGCTGGAGGAGACACACACAGAGCATACACATACAAACACCTGTCTGAATGCAACAGAAAGCTATCAAGGTAGCAAGAACTTGAGAAATCAAGATCCCAAGAGAAGAAATGAATTGAGGTGAAGGAAACACACTGCACCTCTTTTCAAAACCTTCCAGGCATTTGCCCATTATTAAGTGGCATGAGGAGAAGAGGCTGTGAAGCTAAGCACAAAACGGTGACTGAAGTGCTAAAAACAAAGAAGTTTTAGCAGAATTACAGTGCTAGGTAGAAAATAAACTAGAGTTCAGAGTATTCTGAGGCAAGAGGCTCTAGAAAACCAGGCTGGAATCTCTGAAAGACTACACATTAGGAGTAAAAGCAAATTCAAAACTGAAACTTCACCTTGAATCTCAACTGCTGATCGAATTAAGGTGTTTTGCCCTGTTTTAATTGCCTATTAGAGCAAAATTAGTTATTTTTTAAATTATGAAAAACCCCACATGTATAGAATTAAAAAAATCAATACTATGATATCAAAATATAAAATAAAAACTAAATCTTCCATCTTGGACTCCTAGTCCCTCTCCTTAGAAGTAATCACTGTTAGTAATTTCCCGTGCCTTGTTTCAGGCATTTCCATACATGGACATGTGTTTGTGTGTGTGTGTGCGTGTACACACACATAAATATGAGTGTGTGTCATTTTACTAAAGGCACAGTTACTTTGATAAATAGGACAGCACACTTTTACATCAGGTACTACAAATATTGAGATTTTGTTTCATTGAACCTTTTGAAGAGATGTGACAATTTAATCCAAAAAAACCCCATAGCATTTAAAATCAGCCCTCAAAATTTTCAATAAAGAAAAAAGACATTTAACATATTAAATTATTCTTGCTTACAAAATAATGCTACTACTTTAAGAACTTCAATGGGTTAAAAATTGGCTATTCTTTTTATATAAAAACTTTCAAATGTCCTCTCAAAAATGACAAACAGCCGTCACATACCTGCTTATTAAGCCCATTAATAGTCTCTCGAAGTAATTCTTCTTTAACCTCAGTTCTTCTGGAGATCACTTCTTCATGTTTACAAGAATATCGCCAAGTGACATCAACTACCTGAAACAAATTACAGAATACAAATATTTAACAAGATTACAACCATCAACCTTTATTTGCTAAATACCTAGAATATATGCAATTCTTAAATGCCATTTTTAAAATACTATCCTTTGTTTAAAATTTAAAAACCTGTGTAAGAAACTGAAGAGAATCCACTTTTTATTCATTTTCTAACAGGTATACTTCCAAGAAACACTATGATAAAATGATGAAATTTTCAGATTTTAAGATTTATCTACAAACCTGACTCCATAAAATTCAACAAATAAAACCTTTTTCCTTTTTATTGTATTAAATTTATATTATACAACTGATTTTTGACAAAAATGCAAAGAAAATCAATGGAGAAAGGATCATCTTTTCAACAAATTGTGCTAGAACAATTCATTATCCATGTGTTAAAAAAAAACCCAAAAAAACCTTAAAATCCACACCTTGTACCATATACAGAATTAGCTCAAAATGTAAAACAAGAAATCTAAACTTATAAAAGGAAACAGGAAAAAAATCACTGTAACCTTGGGCTAGGCTAAAATTTTTTAAATACAACATCAAAAAGTACAATCCATAAAAGAACAAATTGCTAAACTGAACTTCATCAACTGCTTTTCAGCAAAAGTCATTAAGAGCTTAAAAAGACAAACTACAGAGAGAAAAATCTTTGCAAAGCATATATCTAATAACAGACTTATATAAGATATATATAAAGAATTCTTAAAACTCAATAGTAAGAAAACAAAATTGTCAATTTAAAGAAATAGGCAAAAGGGAACATATGAATGGCACACAAACACATAAAAAGATGATCAATATTATTTGTCATTAGGGAAGTACGAATGAAAACCACAAGGCAATACCATTACACACCTATTAAAAGGGCTAAAATTAAAAAGTCAGACCATACTAAACATTAGCAAGGATATGGAGAAATGAGAACTCTCACATACTGTTGTTCAAAATGTAAAATGGTACAATCACTTTGGAAAACAGTTTAGCAGTTTCTTAAAAAATTATACAGACATCTACCATATGATCCTGCCATTCTACTCTTAGACATTAAACAGAGAAAAGTGGACACATGCCCATATAAAGACTGTGCACCCAAATGTTCACAGCAGCTTAAGTCAAAATAGTAAAAAACCAGGACTACCCAAATGTCTATCAATTGATGAAATGATAAACAAACTATGGTTCATCCATAAAATAAATACTGATTGCAGTGATGATTTCCTGAGTATATACAAATCACAAAACTTGTTAAATTGTACACTTTATATATATGCAGCTTACTGCATGTCAATTATGAAAATATATTTTATTCTTAGAAAAACATTTTTTTCCTTTTATGGCCTACCTCATCTTTAGAAAATGCTATAATATAGGAAAGCTTCTTGCCCCATCCTATTTCATAAAGGAGTGGCTTGTCACAGACATCTTCACAGGCATCACAGTGCAGCCACCGCTGCTGAGAAGGCGAAAAGACTTCTGTCCAGACATGGTCTACTCAAGTAAAACACAGTAGAGCAACGGAAAAGAGGAAATAAAAGTTAAGTTTATAAAACCAGAATGACTTCCAATAACCATATACAAACCCCTGAGGCTCACATAATAATCTGTAATATTCTAAATATTAGTTAATAAGAGTGAGCATTTTGTGATAAGACTCTAGAATACTTGTATTAATTTCTGTCTCTTCGAGATTCTTGAAAATGTTTTTGAACTAATCTCATTTAATGCAGTCAGCTTTACGCGTAATGTGTGCCATAACTCTTATGAAGGTAAACATATTGAACAACAGCATCAAAAATACCAGGCTCAGTTTGCCACTGTGAAGGAGGAGTTAATGCCACTTTTGAAACTACAGTCTCTCTGGACTTTAAGACCCAAAACCAGCAGATGGTCTAACAGGATCTCTGGTCACTGATGTTTCACATTTTATTTTAAGAGAACAATAACTATTAACCGAAGGTTTTGTTTAATTCTAAGAAAAAAAAATGAAAACACAAGTAAAACTCTCAGAATAAGGCAAAGAACTTTTTTTAAAATTTCAAAATATTAAGGGGCACAAATGTTTTTGTTACATGGATACACTGTATAATTAGCTGAAATCATGGCTTTCAGTGTGCCCAGCACCAGGACAGTGTTCATTATACCCAATAGATAAGGAAAATGCTATTTGATATGTAAATACCAGTCATTTCTAAGTAAGGACAACACAAATATCACATGGCTTTTATTATATTATTTTTGTATATTGCTATTTAAGTTTACTAAACTTTTTACAGTAATCCCTACAAAAATGAAGATTTCTATAGCATGCTATTACACATGTTCTTATCTGTACAGAAATAGCATTACCATAAACGCCACGGTAAATCGTTAATAAAAAATATACGACCTAGTATTTGACAGATCAGTAGAGTGACTCTAGTTTAAAATAATTTATTGCATATTTCGAAATGGCTGGAAGAGAATAATTCAAATCTTTCTAGCATAAAGAAAAGACAAATGGATAACCCAGTTACGCTGATTTGATCTGTATAAATTAAATGATGTATTAAATTATCACATGCATCCTCAATATATGTACATGTATTATATATCAATATAAATAAAATTAATTAAAAAAGAAAAAAGAGAATATTTATAGTAAAAAGTATCAGGCATGGTGCTAGATGTTTTACAAAAATCTTGTGATCCCTCCAAGAAAACCTGTGAAGTTGGCATTATTATGTTACAGATGGCAAATAGAAGCTCAGACTGACAAGGCCAGAAAGTAGCAGACAGACTGTAAACCAGACCTGTAAGTCTGCAAAGCTCTACTAGTCTCTGCTCGAATTATGCTCTGTACCTGTGTAATCCCAAATGTAGCGAGCTTCAAACCCTAAAGCCCGGCAGCACAGTGTAAAACAATTGGCCCACTCGCCACACCGTCCACATCTTGTTTCCAAAAGTTTCTCAGGGTTATTATATCTGGTTAAAAAAAAAAGCAGCTTTAAATTATTGTCAAAATCAAGATTTTTAAAGAATTCATATTACCTTTATGCTAACAAAAATGTTTCTTAATTTCTTATTTTTAGATATTGATTAAAGATTGATTGATTTGATTAATTAAAGAGTCAATCACTACATGACTCTAGTGTTAGAATCTTTGGTGAAAAATGTTGAACAGTGGGACTGCCTTCAAGGTGTTTCCAGTCCTAAGACAGAAAAGGAATTAACACAAATAATTTTAATATATGGCAGAATGTGATACAAACACTCAGATTTAGTGTTATGGAAGAGTCATTTTATTTGAGCTGGGTTTCAAATGACAGATAAGATTTGCACAGGCAGATTCTCTAAGAAATCTGCTTAAAGCATTAGCATTAAAGTGGTATAATTAGCTCATTGTATTTAAAAGGTAAACAATTTTATTCAATAAAAGTTTTAGCTTAGTTTAATTCAAATTTTACTTAAAATGTTATTTTTCTAATAATCATTTTGACGAAAATTTTATTTTTCTAAAGTATTTCAAGGTGCTTGCTAATCTGGAAATTGTTTTTTGAAAAATATTTGCAACATTCCTTTCAAAAGTTACTCCAATTATCAAATTATCATATAACTGGAGAACACTAAATTTTGCATATTGTGTCAAGAAGGGTTTTGAGCTGACATGGCTAAGCAGAGATGTCACCCATGAACCTGTGAGGGAAAGGAAACAGTGGCACGAATGAACTGGCTCTGCAATGAGAGGTTTGTTAAGCAGATGCTCTTGCTTAGTAAGTTAAATGAATATACAACTAAGGTAATTAAATCACTGAACAAGTTGTAAATTTACATTATGGAGTAATAATAGAACTAGAGCAACCTACGCTCCATATTCAATATATACTACTAGTGCCAAGTCAAAAGACCAGATTGGCCTTTAATTGATAATGTTCATCATTCCAACCTTAAACAGAGAGCAGCTAACAGTAAATTAAGTAAATGATTAGAAAGGAAAAGAAAAACACTTCGCATCAATATCTATGTTTGCTTGTGCCACTCCACGCTGCATTATTAGTTTACATTCAACTACCTGGAGTTTATGAGGACAGAGATTTAATTATGTATTTTTTTTCTTCTAAACTTTGCAAAGTGTCTACGCAAATATATGTTGAATGAAGAAATAACCTACACTAATTTTAGGTAATTATTGGGTATTAGATTCTGTTTACCCTGTATTCTGTATATGTTAGGGCTGGTTCCAAATTAGGAGCAAAACTGAGTTTCTAGGCCCCTAAAATTAGGTATTTCAAAAATGTGGTGTCTTTTCTTGCCTGATAATACAAACCAACTTTATAAGTATTGCCAATTAAGGAAATCTGACAAAAAGCTTGCAAATTAAAGGATGGAAAAAGTTAACTTAAAAACTAAAATTTCCTTTGTTTAAAATTTAGGGATATGTGGGTTAAGTTAGGCTGGGCAGGGGAAGCACCTAATTAAAACAAACTTCTTCCTTTAAAAAGAAAATAATATGATACTATAGTATACTTTTACCTCCTATATTATCATCTGATGATTATTTTAAGTACAGCATTGTATTTATTATCAAAATGATCAGATTATTATTGTGTATGATCAATATTTTATTAAAGTTATTTGAAAGTTAAAAGTTACGTATTAAAAAAGAATACAAGATTTACACACTAAACATGCTATGACTATACTCGATTTATATTCTAGAATAAGAATTTAGAAATTTCTTAAAGGACAGAAAGTAAACATTTTAGACTTTGCAGGTCATATGGTCTCTGTCACCAGTATTCAACTCTGCTGGTGTAGCAGGAAAACAATCACATACCATAAGTAGATGAATCAGCATGGCTATGTTCTAATAAATCTTTATTTACAAAAAAAGGATGTGGGCTGGATTTAGCCTGCCAACCACCGTTTGCTCACTGGTGTTCTACAGGAATATATTTTTAGTTACTAAAAGAAAGATTAAAAAAATTTCATTTAATAAAAATTCACCTCTAACCATTCCATTAAGAAATTACTCTGACTTTATTGTCCAGGTACCCACCTTGGGAATCGATTGCTGAACTGGCATGCATCACAGTAATGGTCCTCTACATTGTTTGCACCCCACTTCAGCTCATCATCGTTGGGCAATAATGATTTACTTCTAGACCTAGTCTGTCCACCACATTTACTGCACAACATGTTATTCACCCAGTGAAAAAATTCTTGCTTAAACCAGCGCAAAAGCTCCAGCAAAAGAAAATCTCCATCACTTACATTAGTACCTGAGAAGTTAAAGGAGAACAAGTAAGGTCTAAAGCTGACAAAATCTAAAAAACAGCCACACATATTTATTCTCAAACATGGAGCTGAAATATATGAAAATATAATTGATACAGAAGGTTTTCACAAATAAGATGCAAGAAAGAATTGTCAGTATATTGTGAAGTAGGCTGAAATGCAATGACATGTGTAACTGCACATTTAGAACAGTAGGACGTTTACCACTTCACATCCTCTGACACTATGTATGAACAAGTGAGCTGACCATAATGACCTCTCAGGGAACCATGGTCAGTTTAGAATTGATCCTGAAACACAAGGGAGGTAGAAAAATAAGTCTGATTTTGAAAAACATTTTAAAATGGCTGCACAGACACTCTAAAAATCATCCTATTAGCTTTTCTATTGGGGCTTCAACTGTATGGTGTAATCCATCCATGGATACTCATCACAAAACACATAAAAACACAACCATGTCTATAGTGTATATAACAACCCTAGCAAGTAAACACGATAATATTATACCCACTTTACCAAATAAAAGATATGTCATGATCATATTCAAGACCATGGTATCTCAGGCAAGAAAGGAAGGAGAGGGAAAAAGAATCAGGAGATGTATACAGGGGGCTCTCATCTCTATCTTTAACATTTTATTATTAAAAAATGATAAAATATGTATGAAGGAAATATATGGCATAATGTGAAGATCTAATAAAGTATGATGTTGGTCACAGGTATTTGATATATTACACTCTGTTCTTGCACTGAACAGAGTTCTAAGCAAATATACAGTATTTAATAAAGTTAGCATTTCAAAGAAGTTCTAAGAGGATATATAAATGATATTGAGACAAGTAGCTAAGTATCAGATCCCTACTGTACTTCATTCAGTAAAAAAAGAAAATTCTATCAACTGATCAATTTGGAATACTATAAAGTAGAAATAGAAGTTACAGGAGAATATGTTTATGATGACTTTAGGTTAGGGGAGGTCTTCTAAAGCAAGATACAAATTGTAAAATCAATAACAAAAAAAATTAAATTTTCTTATGTTAAAATTTTTGAATTTTAAAAGATACACTAAATGAATTAACAAAAAACAGCAGATAAAAAATTGTAACATGTCTACCAAAGAAAACGTCAATATCTAAAATAAAGAACTTCTATAAATCAGTAAGAATATTAACAAACCCATTAGAAAAATTTATGAAGTCCACAAAAGAAATTCCATAGTTTCATTAGGTGGAAACTTAAACACTTGTGCTATAAATTGGAAGGTAATTTGTTTGGCAGGATCCATTATATGTTGCATACCCTTGACACTTTTGGTATCTATCTCAGAAAAACACTTGTGTGTGTGTACCAGGAGACATGCTTTACCAGAATTTCCAATGCAGTAGCATTTAGAACAGTGAAAAATGGTAAACAATCTCCATGTCCATCAATAGGGAATTATATAAATAATAATATATGTGTACTATAGAAGACTATGGAGAGTTGAAAAGATTCTCAAGACATATTTGTAAATAAAAAATACCAAAGAACTGAATATATATGAGATAATAAATTTACGTAAACCCCACACAACTTATTTATTTTTATAGATAACTGTTACTAGGCATAAACAGGAAAAGACATGAAAACACACACATAATAATAACTGTTACCTATGAAAGAGGAAAAGGACTGAATGGCAGGGAAAGTTTGGCTTTTACTGCATGAGTTTTCCAACAAGAAGATATTCATGAGTTAGTTACATTAAAGATGAACATTTGGAAATAGAGTATTACTATCCTCCTCCTCAGTCTAGTCCACATGTAGCAGCTAGAGTGACCTTTTTAAAAATGCAGGCCAGATTATGTCACTCAAAACCTTTCAATGGGTTTTTATCTCATTCAGAATAAAATTCAAAGTCCTTACTCTGGTTCTTTCAGCTGGCCCCCTGTGGTAGACTAAAAAATGGCCCCTCAAAAAGATATCCATGTCCTGAACCCTGTAGCCTGTGAAATGTATTAATAGTTACTTTATATGGCAAAAAAAAAAAAAAAAAAAAAGGAGAAGAAAAAAAGAAAAAGGTCTTTGCAGATGTAATGAAGTTAAGCATCTTCAGGCAGGGAGATTATTCTAGAATATCTGGAGGGCCCTAAATGCAATCACAAGTAACCTCTTAAGAAGGAAGCAAATGGGTTATTTTACACACAGAGGAGAAGGCAATGTGAAGATGGGGCAGAAAGGGATTTGAAGATGCTGCCCTTCAAGACTGGAGAGACGTAGCCACTAAAAGCTGGAAGAGGCAATGCAGCATGGCTCTGCTGACACTTTGCTATGTTAATGATTTTAGATTTCTGGCTTCCAGAACTGTGAGAGAACAAATTTCTGCTTTTTAAATTCATGACGTTTGTGGTAATCTGTTACACCAGCCACAAGAACCTTATATGCCCCATTACCTCTTTGACCTCAAACCCTACCTCTCCTTCTGTCTTGCTCATTCTGCTACGGCCACAACACCCTTCCTGCCATCCCTTAAACATGCCAAACACTCCCACCTCACCGTGCCTTTGCAATTGCTAGTGCCCTCTACTTAAAATGGAAATCATTGCTCTTTATAGAAGCCCTTGACAATCTTAAACCAAATGGCATCTTTCCTAGTCACTCACTCTCTAATCTGTTATTCTGTTTGTCTTCCTGGCACTTATCATTACTTGACATATTTGAGTCTTTGATGTGTTGAGGTTTTTTTTTTTTTTGCTTTTGGTCTCTCTGTCCTCAACAGCAAGATACTTCATTATGTTCACTTCTATATCCCCAACACCTACAACTATGCTTGTTATAAAATAGGTGCTCAAATTCAAAATTGAAAAGATGTAGAAACAACCTGAGTGCCCATCAATACATGAGTAGATTAACAAAATGTGGTATATGTATACCATGGAGTTCTACTCACCCATAAAAAAAGTGATGAACTACCTATTGTATTATCTTGGATGGAGCTGGAGCCCATTCTTCTAAGTAAAGTACCACAAGAATGGGGAAAAAAAACACCACATGTACTCACCATTAAATTGGTACTAATTGATCAATACTAATGTACACGTATGGGAAGTAACATTCATAGGTGTCCCGCAGGAGGGCGAGGGAAGGAGGGGATGGGTAAATCCACACCTAATGGATGTGGTGAGTGCTGTCTGGGGGATGGGGATGCTTGCAGGGCAGTGCAAAGGCAATTTATGTAACCAAAGCATTTGTACACCTGTAATAGTCTTAAATAAAAAATTAAAATTAAAAAAAAATAGGTGCTCAGCAAATATTTGAAAGAATGATGGAAGGACTAAATAAGCTTCAAAATACTACTTAGAATCACAAATGTTCACTAAATAGTCATCATCAAGACAGGAAAATAAGGGAAAGGAAAACAGCCTATTTGTATTACACTTCTGTGTTACATACTCAGGTATACCTCGGCAGGTTTCTATCTGGAAATACAACTATCCAACAGTGAGACCAACGAGGGTCAGTGTTTCTCAGTTAAGCAATATCCTTAATATGGCTCAGAGAAATGAAAATGGATTCCTCTATGTACAGGATAGGAGGAGCTCAGAAATCTGAGACATGGGGGTTAAAGGGAGGTCTGACTTAGATGCTAAATTCTGTGAAGACAATATTTAGAATGCAGAGGGTTTATTTTAAAAGTATAATTAAGACTTCATAAATTTAGCATCTTCAAAAATACCATATAAATATAGATTTCTAGTAACTTCTCAGTGACAAAACAAAATCAACAAACTTAGGCCCGATAAAATCAACAAGCTTAGGCCCTAATTCCACCCTCTGAATACCACTGACATCAACGTATAAGAAAGAGAAATGAGAAGAAAATGGGTAAAAACATCCATAGAGGCAGCCTTGTCCGTAAACACACCTTTAAGACTCAATATTCTGCACACCATGTCTTTATACTCAATTAAGTAGGCCAACTTATATTGTTACCACTTTTCTAAAATCACAAGGTTCTTTCTCTTCCAAAAAGGTGTCTTACCTATATCTGGAACATTTAACCATGACAAACCTTCAGACTACTATGCCAGAGGTATCAAACCATGCTTCTCTGAGCCTCAACTATCTCTGGAGGTATCTTAGTGGGCAGGGCTACAAGGGCCCCGCTTCTTCTTCAAACCGGAACATGTTTTCAAGTTCATAAACCCAGAATAAGATTTTGTCTGGGGAGGCAAAAAGAGCCCAATGAATGAAAGAAAGAAAATCACCAATGTGGCCAGTGGTGGCTTTGTCACCATCTCAGTGCCAGTCACTGTGGCAGAGACTGCTGGTTGCCACATAATATCCATTTGCTACTTCTTTTTTATTTATAGGGTTTTAATTTTGGGCGATGGCAATGCACCAGCTAAAAGACTGCACGTCCCAGACTCCCTTGAAGCTAAGTGAGGCTAAAACAGTAAGCTTTATGTGACTCCAATGAAAGCTACTTCAAGAGAACATGTTCAGATTAGAGATACAACCTTTTTGTTTTTTCTACCTTTCTTCTTCCTGATATCTGGTCTGCAAATGTAATGGCTGGAGCTTCAGCAGCCATTTTGGACTATGAGGTGACCTAGAGAATGGAAACCATGTATGCCAGAGCCAGAAGACAGAAGGTACCTAGGTCTTTAGTGATAGCTCATTATTAGCATCAGATTGCCTACCCTCAATGATTTCTTACATGAGAAAATAATCCCTAAGACATTAAAGTCATTATTATTCCTAGCCTAACCTAACCCTAGTTTATAAATTCATTATGCCTATCATACCATTTATTTCACTGTATGTTTAAATTCTCTTCACTTGTTACTCTTCCTCTTCCTACGTCCTACTGTGTTTCTAAAATATTGCCATCCAACAGAATTTTCAGCAATAATGGAAACAATCCTCATTTCCACTGTGCAATAGAGTTGTCACTAACCAACTGTGGTTATTGAGTACATGAAATGTGGTGTGACTAAAGAATTCAATTTTTAATTTAAATTAATTTAAATGTAAATATCCACTTTGTGGCTCATTCTACAATGTTCTCTAGAACCTCTGTAATCCCTCCTTTCCTGGTCTTTTCATTCTCATTTACTTGCATGGCTCTACCTATCACCCTTAAGCATATTTCAAGGCTTAACTTCTTATTGAAGATCCAGGCTTATGTTTTTACCTGGCAGTCCAGATGATATCCAGCAAGTACCACAAACCCAGCTCTTCCTTTCCCTTCAAAGCCTATTCCTCCTGACTCCTCTGATTTTCTAGTTGTCTGGATTCAAAACTAGCCAGTCATCTTTGACATTCTCCTTATGTATACATACATACACAACTGTCGTATCAACTGCAAATACCACCTATTCTATCACCCCAACAACTTTCACATCCATCTTCACCCCTGCAGTCCCAGTATCTCGTTCACCCTCTTATTGTTCTTAAGTAAATTCGATTACTATCACGTTTTAATTCTCCTCTCCTTGCACTCTTTTGATTTTTATTCTTATAAGCTATTACTGTATTTACTTTCCTTAAACACAGTTCTGATGTCACTCATTCAAAGCTTCAATGGTTAACCCTGCTGAATTAAGTATTCAAGAACACCTAATTTCCTTGAGAAATCATTTTTATTTCCTGTTTTCTAATGAATAAGATTTTGCTATATGTTTAATCATAGTAACTAAATAACATTAGCCTTTCAGCCAAGGTATGTGCTTCCTCTGAATTTCTTTGGTCCTTATTTTGTATTTCAAATCTCATTATAAATGCCTGTTGTCTCATTTACCTCTAATTCTTTTTGAAAAAATTAAAAAGAAACTCAGTACACACTGCTCTGCCTGAAATTCAATGTCAACCAAAATAAGATCTCAGCCTACCTGATCTCTCACTACTGCTTTACAAATGCCCTGCCCTGTACACAGC
>RJWJ010013916.1:0-38925 GCA_004363605.1 Indri indri | reverse complement strand
AGGCATGTGCCACCATGCCCGGCTAATTTTTTCTATATATATTTTTAGCTGTCCAATTAATTTCTTTCTATTTTTTTTGGTAGAGACGGGGTCTCGCTCTTGCTCAGGCTGGTCTCGAACTCCTGAGCTCAGAACGATCCGCCCGCCTCGGCCTCCCAGAGTGCTAGGATTACAGGCGTGAGCCACCGCGCCCGGCCGAGATGTTCAACACTTCCTTGTAAAATAGACTTTATGTTAGATAATTTTGCCCAACTGTAGGCTACGGTAAGTGATCTGAGCGTGTTTAAGGTAGGCTCAGCTAAGCTATGACGTTCAGTATGTTAGGTGTATTAAATGCAGTTTTGACTTATGATATTTTCAACTCGCTTTGGGGTGACTGGGATGTAACCCCATCTTAAGCCAAGAAGCATCTGTGCAAGAGTCCTCGGGCCTACCTTATCCAATGAGTCCGTTCACTGGACATTGTTTGATGATGTGTTAATTTTTTGTTCTCCTAGAGACCTTCTCTGAGTCCAGTGATCCAGTGTGAACATTCACACATTAATCAATGATCTCACATACGTAAACACACATAGGGAAGATTTAAGTGTACGGTCTGCAATGTAGAATAAAGGTAATACAGGTTTCTACCTTTGTTTTCCTGTCCCTATTCTCCTGCTGCATAAATCCCTGCAAAAATACGCTTTACAAATACTTTACTAAGAAATTGGCTCATGTGCCTTGAACATTTGTGTCAGATTTGCCGAGGATGAAATGCACTTAGGACAGAGTGACTTAACAGTACATTATTCCGACCTGAATCAGAACTTGAATTTGCTGTGGAAGGCTGGCTCTTATTGCCTGGCTGAACATGATTAAGTGAATACAAGGAATTAGAAATTCATCACTGTCCTCCTATTCCTCATCAAGTTGATTTTAGCTTTGTTTGTTTTAAATAGCATATACTTCTTACCTATAAATACAAATATAGGTATAGACTAGACAAACCCGGACAGGGATTAGACAACAATGAGACAACACACTGTGCGTTCATGTGGCCGTTCCTCAAATGAAGCGCCCCCTTTCCCCTAATTAATTATTTTTAATTTAATGGTTTTTAAAGGTTTGAGTATGTGTAATTCATACCCTATTTATTTAATAATGAGACAGAGTTTTAATACATACATAAATATATTAGTCTAAAAATAGAGCCAAAAAATTCGTTTGAACATTATTTTAAAATATCAGCTTCCTTTCAATGAATGCCACTTCCATAATGGCTTTAGTATCCAGAACCTATTACTGGTATGATTGCTAAATCATACTCCGAATCAAATTATTTTATGAATTGATGAAAGTTGTTGAACACAGACTTTTGCCAACATTTGCTAAAGGAGATACAATACCCTCTGCCATAAGATCACTGATGGGAGCCGCAGCGAATTGTTTGAGAAAATGTGAATATTGCTATGGATCAAGGGGATGAGCAGACATAATGTACTCACAGCCTATCCTAACATATGGAATTGGATTTTTCAGTTACAAAAAGCAAAAATTATTATTAATACCGATTTATTTTTGTATCAAGATCTCCTCTCTGTGTGATACAGAGGCCTGTGCTTTAAAAATATATATATGGACTATTATCCACATTTTTTGTAAAACTAACAGACTCGGACTATCCAGCAGCAAATCATTTTCCAAATGTTAATTGCATTCTTTCAAGAAGGAGGAATGTTCATGAATGTAATGTAATTGTATTTTTTCAGCCACTCCAAGTAAAGCAATGGCTTACTTAGGTTGGCACCTGTGAGACCAAATATTGTTTTTACTTAAGTGAATTAGCAATTATGGATCAGGAAAGAAATATTAGGACCAACTGAGACCCGATGCCTTGGTGATATTTTCCCAGGTTAGGCCTGATGTGGGCAATGGAAAGAAACTAAATTATATGCACCCTTGGCCCCCTCCCCCCACCCCAGCACCTCAACCCTCACCTATTTTATGAAGGTAATTAGTACTTCCAGTAATTGGACCTCACACTGTCTGTGGCTTAAGTCCCAGGTTACGGGTGTTGCTGCAGAATATCTTTGAGCCTTGATGGGGACACAGTCCCCTGACAAGAATTATCAAATTAAACTGGACATTTGAGTTTGTGACCTAATATATTTTTCCAGAGGACAAGGGAGTCCAATTGTTGAAGTTCATGAAGGGCTGCCTTCCGGGGCATAAGGTGGGGAGGGGCAGAATGACCAGTTAATAGGGAAAGGAAAACAGAGAACAGTCACCATAGTCCGTGTCTCTTGCTTCTAAGGGATAGATCCCACAGGGCCTGGACTGGGAGTTCAGACGTTCCTAAATTACAGTCAGTCCTAAACTCTTCTACAGGAATCACTGTAGACTTGCCTCAGCTTGTCTTACAGAAAAATATTCCCACAGACAGAGCAACTGGGAGGGTTCAGCAGCAGGTTACAGGCTTTTAGTCAGCCAGAAACTGACAGTCATCATATTAGATGCATAAACATGGCTGGTCTGATTTTAATTTTTTTTAAATAATATTGTACTGACACAAATCTTCTTTGCTTCTTTTTCTTTGTTTTCTCTCATTTTTTAATTTATTTTTACCTATTGTAATATTTTAACCATCTAGAAAATAATGCAACAATCACACTGTACTCATATTTTGCCAAGATTTTACAACCATTAATATCTCTGCCATATTTGTTCCAGGTATCTCAAATCTTTTTTTTTTAAAGTACCTTAAAGAAATATGGACTATCAGGCTTCTACTTAGAAACACCCCTTTTCAATAGGGTAGAGTCTCATTTCTGGACCATTGTGCCTATTTAGGTTGTACATACAAATATATTTATATATAGCATACACACACACACACATACACACAACCGATACCTATCTTCCAGGTGGTTTTGTGCCAATGTTGTTTCCATTGCATCTGCAGCACTTAACAGATACTATAAATATTTATTTACTTATGTACATGTCTGCCTTCTTCATTAGACTTTGAACATATTTACAATGAACAATATAGCACTTGGCATGTAAATGATTGTGGGAAGGGTGAAGGAAGAAAGCTTTTTGATTTCCAGCCTGGGATGCTTACATGCTGTAGACAAATTAGTGTTCTTAGATATTTTGATTGTGGCATTTTCTTTCATTCATTCACATATCCAAACGTTAGGGGGAAAAAAGTATTAAATGAAGTCTCTGTCCTCAAGGAAAGTGAAATCTGAAAGAACTAGGCTCCAAGTTCATTATGTTTTTAGCGTTACGGTGCTTCCCAGAGGAAGTGACCTGGAGTTTGGCTTAGAAGTACAATTAAGAGAGAGAACAGACAGGAATTAATGGAGAGGAGGAGGAGACAACAAGTCTATTACTCTAAAATACAATCTCAGGTAAAGCAAAACAAGATGAAACAAAAATATAAGAAATACGAGGTATAGGGTAGTGGCAGGAGGTGGAGAAAAGCAAGCGCTACTTAGCAAGAGCGTGAGGAACCCTCTGCGCATTTCTCTCGCTCTCTGAGTTGCCCGATGTTCAGCTGAGAGCACTCGGAGGTAGAGCTCCTCAAACCTGAATGTGCCTAAGAAGCACCCAGACCTGTAGTGAAACATCAATTTTCAATCAGTAGATTTGGGGTAGGGCCTGAGATTCTGAATTTCTAACAAACTCCGGGTGACATCGATGCCACTGGTCCATGGATCACTCTTTCAGTAGCACTAAAGCCAAACACAAAAAATTCCGTGAGCTTTCATTCTTTTGAGAGTTGTAGTTTATTGCATATCTTTTTGCTCTGTTTTCTGACTTCCTTTATTTTTAGCCTGAAATTTTTGAGCGTCAGTCACTGATGTGTTCTGTGATATTAAAAACCTTTGTTGACCCCTGTGATTATTTGACAATGGTTCTTTTCATCTAATCAGTTAACCCTTAAGCATTTATTGGGCTTCCCCAAAGTTACAGGTGTGGTGCTAAGGATCTCTGGGGACATCATGAATTCTAAGATCTGATCTCTACCTTCAAGGAACTACAAACTTAAAGAAAGGATGGACACGCATAGCATATAGGTTATGACAAAATGTTTTAAAATGAGGAGTCTGATCTACTGCTTTAGAGATTTTTACAAGCAAAGGGATAAACCTGGGACATCCAGGAAAAATAATGTCCTTCCATGGCGCCCTCTAGCTGAAGCTCTGCTAAAATAGTATGGAAAACCCCTGCCAGCTTGATTAACTTCCTTTGAGAAGCCCGGATGGATTTTTTCCTAATTGTTCTGAGAACATAAAGGGGATTAAAAAATAATCATCAAAATAAAGCTATTGGCTATCTCACTGGGCACCCGGAGTTTGTGATAAGACAGAGGGTGGAATACAGCCACCAGACCTTTCCCCATTTGTACACATCTCTCCGCTGCTGCAAGTGTGAACAAAAGGAAATTCTATTAAGCAGCTCCCTAGGATCGGGATCCAGACACATAAGTAGCTCCTTGGTGTGTTCCTTTGGCCTGCCGTACAATTAATTAGGCCACAGTTGTTTATTTTGAGACACTTAACTAGAGACCTTCTTGAGAGAGGCCTACCCTTGTGGTTTGTCCCGATCTTTCTCTAAGTGTGGGAACCTTTGTCTAATTGGATTGACTGTAAGTGTAATGATCATGGCGTGAGTTCTGTAAGCAGCACGTAAACCACGGACATTCACATGGAAATGAGGTTAATTACACAGCATAGATGCGTCTAATGATTGCACCTGCAGCGCCACAACAACCTCCCTTTAACTCGGTTTCACAAACAATTACAAAGAGCAGCTGCATTCGTTTCCACAGTTAGAGTTTAAAAATCTGTAATGATCCCCAACAGAATAGAGGTGCAGGGGGTGACGGTAGGAAGGAGAGGATTCTTCCGGTTCAGATGTCCTTCCCCAGCCACCTGCTGATTGTGTGAATCCCCGGGAGCCCTGGGCAGAGACACGCAGTCACAATAAGCTGTTGCCAGTCCTGGGCTTTGGCTCCCCCCACCCCCTTCTGATGGAGATTAGAGTTTCTCATCTGTCAAGACTCATTAACATGGTGATGAAGATTTATGAAGGGAAAAGTCAGCAAAACTGCAGACTACAAGATCATTAGGAGTACCCAAACTATATTAGTCAGGGTTCTCCAGAGAACCAATAGGAAGTTTGTATATGCATGTGTGTGTGTGTATTGTATGTATGTGGATATATATTGAATATGGAGAAAGAAAGATTTATTGTAAGGAATTTGCTCATGTAATTATGGAGGCTGACAAGTCTCAAGATCTGCAGGCAGCAGGCTGGAGACCTAGGAGAAAGGATGCTGTAGTTCCAGATGAAAGGCCAGCAGGCTGGAGACCTAGGAAGAGCCGATATTTCAGCTGGAGTCCCAAGACAGGAAAAAACTTATGTCCCAGCTTGAAGACAGTCAGGCAGGAGAAATTCTCTCTTATTCAGGGAAAGGTCAGCTTTTTTTTTTTCTATTCAGGCCTTCAACTGATTGGTTGAGGCCCACTCACATTAGGGAGGGGAAGGCAACCTGCTTAACTCAATCTATCCATTTAAATATTAACCTCACCCAAAAACACCCTCACAGAAAGACCCAGAATAATGTTTGATCAAATATCTGGGCACCCCAAGGCCCAGTCAAGTGGACACATAAAATTAACCATCACACAAACAATTCCCCAAACCACAGAAGGATTGCTTGGGAGCAATGCTACTGAGTGACACCAAAGGATTGTTTATGATCCTTTTATCCACTTTCCTCCATCACCAAATTATTGATATCAAAACTCTGTATTTTTCTCCATTTTCTCTTTGTTCTCCTCTTTATTTTCTATTTTCCTTTGCCAACGTCTATTATTATCCCCCTGGGCATATTTTAGGAGTAGCAGGAGGACATTATACTACAGTTGGTGCTGATTCTTACCCCTAAACTTAACTAAACCTCTGCACGGCCAGGCTTAGCTGATTATGTTACCATCTGACACATATTTGGCTCTCAGAGTCAGGAAGCTCTGCATTATGTCAGTGATGTTGGCTGGATATAATCCGTGGACATCTACATGTCTACATTCGAAATCCTCTTGGGTTTGTAGAAACATTGTATCACTCACATCACAATATTAGTCTCCTTACTTTATAGTTGCAACTCGTTTTGGGATCCGAATGGGATTCCCCAACTGTAAAAGATAATTGACTTCCGCCAAAGTCAAATCTGCCCTCAAATATTTAAACATTTAAGGAATGTGCTTCAGGCTGTAAGAACCATTCTGAAAAGAGGAGGTCCCAATGCTTATGAATAATTGTGTAAACTTTAGAACGGACTGAGTTGAAGGCGAGGCCACTCATGGGAGTGTGCACCTTTTTTATGTGTTGAAATAACTAGACGTATTTGCCTTTCAGTCTTGTCTCATATTTCTTCCCATATCCTATTCTCCCCAAAAGACAAGTAAGAGGGACAAATGAACTAGGTGCCAGTCATTAGAGACCATCTACGAGGCAGCCGGAAATTATGTTTCTTGACGTTTGATCTCTCTGCTCAACATTAAACTAGCTTCAGATAGATGGGAAGCAGGATGAGCTGCACTAAATTTATCTCAGAGAAAAGCCATCTAAATTCCACTGGCCACTTCTGTAGGCCTCTATGCATTAAGCTCTGCTTAGGAAAACTCTGCCAAGGTCTCTGTCCTTGTTGTATGCAGGAGCAAAGATGGGGGCTGGCAAGGTGGGGGCCATGGTTCAGGAGGGAGGGAAAGTGACAGCTTCCTGCTCACTACTTTATTTGGAGAGCTAATCCCATATGTAATAGGCAAGTCAACCTATTTTCTAAGTCTCAACTAAAAAAGCAGAGGCATACCAATGGCCTTCTGTACGATAGACAACTTCCCATTCATTTGACTCCCTAGACAAAACCTGATTTGATCACATGCTGAAAAGAGCACACTAACTTTATTTTGGACCAATGCAGAAAAGAAAATTTGGGCTGTTTTGAAAATGTTCATGCCTGGACTTGTTACTCATAACTTACATTCTAGAGGTTAACAACAAAATAATATTCAGGCCAGTGACTCTAACCTCGAGATGTGTTGCCGTCACTAATAATGGTTTGCAAAGAAGTGAAACATCACAATTCGTGATGGAAGGCGTGATACAGGCACTTAAGTAAAGTGTACTCAGGGTGGGAAAACACAGACTTGACTAATTACTGGCAAACAGATGCTAGGAACTCATCCATCCTTACTCATACAGTGCACCCAACTGGTTTCCGCCGAGCTGTGTGTTATACTGAAATTGGGTTCCTGGCAATGCTAAAACACATAAAACATATAGTACCTAGATGCCTTCTGTTATCACTGGTGGCTCTAGAATCATATTCGCTAAATATATGAAAACCATTCATATTCAGGGCAACTTAAAAACCACAGCCTTCCTGGGATGTTTGGGATAAAATAATTGCAGGAACCTAACATAGTTTTAGCACTTAAGGGAAACATGCATGTACTTTAAAAGCTCGCCATTTGGTTTAATTTGGATTCTCAAAAACAGTTCATCCAAACAAGAGTTCTGTTTACACTTGGGGAGGCTCATTTGACTTGTTCTGTTTTGCAAAGTGCAAAGTTTCTGTAATATGTTTTGGTGGCACCATTTCAAATCAAAATAAGGAAAGTGGTTCTCAAAAATAAAACCAGAGGCCAGCTAAGTAAGGATTTGCTAAGTCAATTGGTTATTTGCTTATTTATGTTACACTTCTTTTTCTCCCTCCTTTGGGAATCTTATATAAAAACACAACACACACACACACACACGCGCGTGCACACACACACGTGCGTGCACACACACACACACTCTCAGCAACCTAGGCAGAGATTAGAACACCAATCTGGGTAGAGATTAGAAAAGAAGGGACTATCATGTCCTCTGGTTCTGGCTCCTATGTTAATCTGAAAGAAGAGGCGATATATATATAAATTATACACATACAAAGTATATATAGAATATGTAACATATAATTTTATGGATACAAAGGAAAGAGGACAGATGGAAGCTGGACGAACAATTTAGGATGTAAAACAAAGAGACTTTCACCAAGTCTTGCCTGTTCAAACATGCTATCACTTTCTTTTTCTTAAGGGAAAACCTCTGAAGCTGGTTTGCAATTGTTAAGCTAATCTGTGGCCTAGGGCAGAATAAAGCCACCAAAACCTTACAGAAATGAAGGAAATCACACAGACATGCCCACCCCCAGATTTAACGTTCCACTTCCATGTGGTTTTGGAACACATGACAAGTTCGAGTTGTACTGGAAATTTAAAAATAAAAAGAAAAAAGAAAAACATACTAACAACATCTGGAAGAGACCAAGCTGTGAATATAGACATCCTCACAGTCGTTGCGATGCTGCTAATTCAGGCTGGTGGTAGCCAAGTTTCATTATTAAAAACATTTTTATTCCCTTTTCTGGTTACTTCAAAGAAAACAAAAGCATATGTATCTTAGGCTGGGGGCGTCTGTAAGCTGAGAATTTACTAAACGTGCTTAAGCTTATTCATTCATCCATTTGAGCACCTATCATGTACCAAATCTTGGATAACAGCAGTGACCAAGGAAGTCAAGGCCCCTCTGCTCTTAGAACTCACATCCCAGAAGGTGCCTGCAGACAATAAATACATCCACGTATAGGCAAGACAATTCCGGATAGTAATTTTTTTATTAATAGAACAAAACAGAGCAATATGATACATAATGAAGAGTAACTGAGGAGTGCAAGGAGCCACTTTAGACGAAGTAGCAGGAGAAGGTCTTGCTGAGGAGTTAGCAGTTGACCTGAGACCTGAATGCAAGAAGGAGCCAGCCAAGCTAATACCTGCAAAGTATCTACTTGACGTATTTTTAATTCCCCGTTTCCTACTCACTAGATTGTAACTCTCTATCCTGTCATCCCAGCTCTTAAGGGTTCAACTATCCCATATTCCTCAATCTCAGCCCCCATTCTAGGCTTCAGCCCTAACTCGGATTCTCTGTTCATGGCCTTCTTGTTTGTTCATACACTTCCAACTCAATGGACTGTTTCTTCCACTCCACTTTTTTTTTTATGTACAAATCTTCCCATCCTTCAAGAACCTTTGTAAATGCCACCTTCTCCATGAAGACTTTCCTAAAATCACTAATCATTTAATCCCTTCCTTGGATTCCCATTCCAATATGAGCATATCTTTTTCATGCCATTTTGTAATCTTCTCTTTACTTTGGACCCTAGTTATTTACACATGTCGCCTACTTCCCCTACTTAGGAACAGCTCTCTTTGTCTTAACCACGACTATGTCTTCCAGTTCCTTACTGAAAGTTTTGCCAAGTCCTCAATAAATATCCATAGCATACACAAACGAATGAAAGCTAGTCTCTAAACACAAAACAAGAAGTGAGGTGTCTGTGTGTGCGTGTGTCTGATTAGTGGAGGTGTAGGGAATGAATAGTGGTAATAGCAGACTAGAAAACAGCAAAGCAACTAAGATCACTGAATAATCATAATTAAAAAGAAATCATTTTCTGCTTCCTTTCTGCTATATTTGTCATCCCCACTCAATATTTGGGTCCATGAACTGGCATGCAGTGTGAATGTGGCCAAGTTTTCTGTTTGGTGCTGATAAAAGCAACTTTGCTTGTGAGAGAGGAAATTATTTCCAGTCATAATTCCAGCCAGTTACTTACCAGGTGGTCTGTCTCTACCAGTGGAAAAGCTTGAAACATACACCCTATTTACCAAAGTCAAAGGCAGCATCTTTACAGGGAAAGAACAGTAAGGCATGTCTTGGTTTGCTTGACTTCTCCTCACGGATGGCCTTGCTGATGAAGATTCTTAACTTCCATTACCATTCATCATCTGCATTTCTCAACATGATATAAAGTCATAGAATGTAAAAATCAAAAGGGACCTTAGAGCATCTTTTTAGAAGATGAATTTGAAGCTTTGCGAGATCAGGTAATTGGTGCAGGGATTCATCAGTCGATTTAGGACTAGCAACCAGAAATTCCGACTCTAAACACGGCATGTTTTGAGACCACATTGTCTTGTTCTTCATCATACAATAACATTAAATGGCAAGAGGGTTTTTTTTTTTCTTTTTCTACCATATTGTCTTTTAAGAATTTTAGACAAGTTGCTTCTGGGGGAAAAACAATCCCTTAATTACAAATAGAAAAATCTTCAAAAAACCCTATTGATGAAGCTTCACACCAGTTGCATCATTTCTGGCTCTGGGCCACCAAAAACAGAGCAGGTAAATGGTGTTTATCTCTTTATGTCTCTTTACGTTTCAAAATAACTGACTTTCAGGAAGCACTGCAACTGAAATTGTTCCCAACATCACTCAAAGGGAACTGGGTGCAACAAGGCGCTATGGGAAAATGAAAAGAAAGAAAGAGAGAGGAAAAAAAGCCTGCATTGATGCATAGTGAAGCCAGGAGTGGAACAGAAATCTGGAGGGCTTGTTGGTTCCAGCAATAACAAGAGTTGACATTTGTTACATGTTAATTACATGGTATTGTCTTTTGGAGGTTAAATCAATCAGAAATTTCCTGTACAGCTAATAAAATTGGAACCCATCTGTGGTTTGCCAAGTCACGTTAGACACTGTCTCAGGACAGGGTAAGAATGCTCAGACTTTAATTTGTTCTGGGCAGAAGAAATGAGAAACCACTTCTACAACTAAAATAGATTTGATAGTGCTGTCCTCTAGCAGAATGTTAAATGTAATAAAAGGGACAATTATAGCTGCCATTTATTGAAAGTGTATTGTATACCAGGCCCTTTACTGAGCACTTCACAATAGAATCTTATTTGCTTGAAATTAAACCTGATGCATATGTGTTGTTATCTTCGTTTTAACAGAGCAGAAACTAGATCTCAGAGAGGTGAAGTTAAGTTTCCAAGATCACACAGCTGGAAACACTGCACTTGGAACTTAAACTCAAATTTGTCTACTATCGAAATCTCAGCTTGTATCTAATCAACTCCAGTGTACGCAGTAAGTAGTCAGCTAATACTTGATGACTTCAATTGAACACTAGTAAGACATATTTTTTAAGGGCGGAATCTTATGGTATCTACTAAAAATGTTTATTTAATTGGACTATTTTGTTTTACAAAAACAATCCTTTCCAAGAGTGAAGTTGTTTTCAAATATTTAAACCAAATGCCTCCTAAAACATTCATCTGTTTTCTTTATTGAAATAATTACCAGGCATGAATACCATGCAACAGATTAGATGAGCCTCAAGGAGTTTTAACTAAATCTATCTCAGTACTAAGACTGGTTTAAGTAAGATAACCAGAAAATGAATAATTGGCCTCATTGATCAACTCACGTTAAGTTGATTCTTATATACATTGGCTTTTGAGGACTAGCTCAAAACTCAGACCCCCAGATACATATTTCTTAACCATTTTAAGATTTAACTCTTCCAAGAAGTTTCTGCTGATTCACTGAACCGTAGTCTCTATGCTTCTTTACCCCGCGATATTCCAATCTTAGTATATTCAATGTGACCCATGTCTATATTCAAATATTGAGTTATTACTTTGGGAATATATTTCATATGGGTAGCTTTTATTTTTCTAGTGGGTGGATGGGATTCCCTCACTCAATTTGCTTGAAATCCATTCCTATATCCCATCTAATCTCAAATGTTATTGATTTGTAAGACGTACCATTGATTGATTTAGGACTAAAAAATTTTTTTGAAAGGCCAACAATTAATTTATGGAACAATGTTTTATAACCACATTAATTGTGAGACTCATTCCAATTTCAGAGATGTTAAAATGTACAAAACAAGTACATCTGAGAATCCATGAAATACATTTACATATTTTTTTTCCTGACACATGTAGGTAGTGAATTCATGTTTAGCTAACTGGCTATAGTGGGACCAGAAAGTGTTTAATATCTTTGAAATAAAAAAAAAATTGCATTTTTTTCCCATTCTTGTGATACTTTACTTAGAAGAATGGGCTCCAGCTCCATCCAGGATAACTAGTTCACCACTGTTTTTTATCGGTGACATGTACTCACCATTAAGTTGATACTAATTGATCAACACTTACGTGAACATATGGAAGTAACATTCATCAAGTGTCAGGGAGGTGGGAGAGGAGTGGAGGGGATGGGTAAATTCACACCTAATGGTTGTGGTTCACACTGTCTGGGGGATGGGCACCCTTGTAGCTCTGACTCGGTCGATGCAAAGGTAATATATGTAACCAAAGTGTTGTACCCCCTTAAGATTCTGAAATTAAAGAAAAGAAAAAAATATATTGCCGAGAACTGTTCTTGGCCAAGGCGATTATGGAGGTGGAAATACGGACTTTATCAGTGTTTCAAGGACATAGAATTGTTTCCATTTTCCAAAAGTGAGACTAGAAAGATCCCTGTCACCTCTGTTCATTCTTCTGACTACCTCAGTCAAAAAGTGAGTCAAGTTGCCCAATAAACTTCTGGAATCTTTGTCTTTACTTCATTTTCATTTATTGATTCACTTTTATTTCCTATTTTGAATGCTTCTCATGCTCATCAGGCCTTATGGAGCAGAAGAAATACAGCTACAAAAAAACCTAAATGCTTCATTTTGGTAAAGTCACTCAAATCAGTAATAGTTTGCTTCCTTTCCACAACCTGGTGTCCTAAAGAAATTTTAATAAAGGAGAAATATTGAAATATTACCGACACCTTCTCAATTTTGTAACTCTCTTGTCTCCCCTATGAATCAGCCACCACTTACTTTCTTAAATTCCCTCCGGGCCCATACTGGCTTGGCCCCATCTTGCTTCCTCTGTGAGAACGAGCTTCCAGTTACCCCAGCACTGCAGAGGCCCTTTAATTGGCTGCCTGATAAATGACACACTGTATTCTTTTTATTGGGATAATTCCCAGGCAACTGATTGGATGCATGGAAATGACAGTTACCAGAGGATTGCTGGCTGCGCCCGGAGTCGTGCTTATTAACCAGCACAGGTGGGACTGGTATTTGTCGGCCTGAATTTCCTTCCCCATTCGTCTTTGTTACTGTAAGGCAGACCTCTGGCTCACATCAAGATGTTGAAAGTGAGTTCTTAAATATGTACTAAGCCTGAAACTCGACTTTTTCTCTGAGGCCATGTCGATATGATCAATCAGAAGGGGAGAATTCGGCACAAGATCCAAAGGAATAATGGCTCGAAACTGGTAATGAAGGAAAACTGAGTTTCGAAGAAGGGGAAAGAGGGAATTTATTCTACAAACTTTCAGGTATCTAGACACAGGTAAAGTACAAGGTCAAAGCAATTTCTCTGGAGCATTGCATCACCATCCTGACAATTCTGCAGAATCGACCCATGCTTTTTGTTTCCTTTCTTGTCATGTGTAGGGAAGGACTTGTTTCATCATCCTTTAAGGAAAGCATAGATTTGCTTATCTGGAGTTGGGGGTTTTGCCCATCTGCTTACACAGATACTAATACAAGCCTGTTTTCCCCCCATTTTCAAGTATGAAACAATTTGAAACATCTGATTGCTGTATATTATGCACCACTCCTAGATGTTTTTTCCAAGCCTATGATATGCACTTTGCCTCCAGAAACTGACAACATTGGTTTGACATGCATGGGTGAGGGACAGCTAAAATTTGGCAGGAAGGTACAAGTGAGCTTTCCTATTTTCCCCATTGGAAGGAGTTTAACTCTGAACTACATCCATAGTTCCCTTTAAACCATGCACATGTGTGGCTTGGCCACTGACATAAACTAATCGAGCCCAATGTAACATCCTCCACTAACGCTCATGACTATTCTGGGGTCTTCCCCCTGCCTGTTTGTCGTCATAACACGCCATGACACCAGCACCTTGTAAAATGTTCTTCCCTAATTTAGAATTATTTTATCATTCCAGGGAGGCAAAAAATTATTGGTAGGGTAAATGTTAAATTATACATTATACATTCAAGAAAACATATTCTTAAGTAAAACTGGGGGATAAGCCAAATTTAAGTGAAGCACACTGAGTGATACTTTTGTGTTTCACTTACTCTTCTTTCTGATACACAATTTTTCCATTCTCCCCAATCCCCGTGATTTTATTTAGCTAATCAGAGGTTTTAATTGTAGCACCTTGTGTAGGCTTCTTTCTCTCGATGTCATTCAAGCTGCAAAATTCTTTCCTTGCTACTTCTTTGGCTCATCGAAGCCTTTTTTTCTAATCAGATTTCAAATTACTTTACAGCATAGAGACAGAACAGCAATCTGATTAAATTAACCTCCATGCTACATTAATAATGATATCTCATGATTTTCACTCCCCCTTTTTCCTGAAATATTTCTATTAATACTTTCTCTATTCCTATTTAGTTTCTCCAACTATCTTAAATGTTAATTCCTTGAAACCTTCTTTTACATCTCCCACCCCAGCACGTAGTGGGCTTTTACTTCCTGCTCAATTTTATTCTGTCATAAATTTGTGGCACTTTCACTAAATGCTGCTATAAACTTGATAATTAATGCTCTTCTCTTTCATACCATTTGGATCTCTCCAAACGTTACAAATTAAGTTATACCTTCTAGAAAGGCAGATGTCATGGTAATTAGTAAGAATACAAGAAAATGAGTTAGAAAGATCAAACTTCAAATTTTTTCGCTACCATTTACTGACTGTGTGACCCTGAACATGCTTCTTCTCATTTCAGAACTGCTTTCCTGTTCTGTAAAAAAAAAAAAAAAAAAAAAAAAAAAATGGGAATAATAAAAATTACCTCTTAGTGGTATAGTGAGAACTAAATTAGGCACTAAATACAATTTTCTTGGTGTACTGCTTCACATGCACCCTTTGCAGTAAGTATTAATATTAACCCCATCATAACCCTATTTCCCCAGTACCTGGCTCTGTGCTTTACTTTCAGCAATTAATAACTGTTTGCTGACTGATGTTGCTGCAACCATGAGTTTCTCCTACCCTTTTTCTCTCCCTAAAAATTTGTCTGCATAGCCTAATTCTCAGTAAGTCAAGCTCTATAAGAAAGTATGTGATATTAATTTGCGGGGCTGCCTTAGACATCATGTAGTATTAAGAAGCAGATGGGAGAGACCACTGTATGAATCCTGCCAAACAATGTAAAAATTCAGCCACAATTAACAGCTATTTTGGAATGTAAGGGCTAGAGAAACAGCATGCAGTCGAAAATTAATAGCATGCTGTAAACTTCCTTTTAATAATAAAATAATTGAGGGTTTCATACACTTAGACATTTGATGAAACAGTTGCAAGAATGAACCAGTGGAGACATACATAGAGACAGGAGGACTCTGTGGCATTTTGCAATGCCCATGTATTCTTGCCTATCTGCTTGGCTAGGAATGAGCAGTATTTCTTGTTTGGGGTAGTTGAGCTTTGGAAAGTTTTTCTGCAAGGTGCCCCTAGAGGGCGCGATAACTCTCTTCCTCTTACATTCTGAGATATAGGCTGGGGGTATGCGTACTGTTAGAAAGTTAATCTGTCTGAGCCAAAAGCAGGACTCAAGTGGCTCAAATTTAATTGCAAATAATTTAGTCCCAAGTTTTAGCTGATTAGCCTCATAACTTAACACTTACAAAGTGCCTACTATGTGTCTGTCTTTTTCTATTGTCACAATTTTCTAATTAGACATGATAAACATTAAATTGACCTTCAGTTCTCAAATGTCAAAAGCTGACTTCTATACCCCAAGGTCAACAGGAATAATAACTTTAAAATCTGTTATTTTATTTATAAGAAGTATGCTGGTATCATTTCCTAGATTAAAACATGTTTAAAAAACATCGTATCCCTATTTGGTAACTACGCCTTTTTAACTTTAATGTTGAGTGTCTTAATTTTCTGGGATAAATTCAGTTTTTATAGCACCATTTCATACATAGATTAAAAATTGCATCTTTTTTTTGCTCAGACATCCGTTTGAAACATAGATGTTCCTTAATCGTTGAATATTGACACTTACTAAAACTAATTTAATGCTAAATTGAAGAAATGTCCTCTCTAAGCCTCCATTTTATTTTTTATAAAAACAGGGATAATATTAGCCCGTCTCTTACATGGCTGTTTTAAGGATAAGATGAGACCATCCACATGAAATACTTAATACAATGCCTATCATAGTAAGTACTCAATAAATACCAGCTATTATTATGGACACAAAATTTTTTGTATTACAATATTCTAAAACATAAGTCAGAGGCATATAATTCTATCCATTCATAGCTGATTCTAATTATTCTAATTTTGAGGTGTCACTCATTGATTATAGATACATATAACATGATTTGGGAAATAGGTAAGAGTGGTGGCTATTAGGAAAACACACACAAACACACAAATCTCCCTTAATCAATTATTTGGAACTGGAAAATTACATAGAATTTCTTATGTTTTAGTAAAACCAGTGCTAATCTGTTTACATGCCATTTTAAAATTTTTTGAGCAAAACATGTTTTTATCTAAGCAATTTTGTTATTGAATCCATAGTGCCTGTTCATAAAGGAAAAATTAGGTAGGGAAATAAAGATTCGAAGGATCAGGAGATTGGGTATCTCCACATCTCCTCTCTCAAGTCCATCTTCATTATACAGAATTAAATGTGTCTCTGAGAACTGCTGATACAGTAAAATAATCACACTCAATACTTTATTCTCGCCTTCTTCAATCAATTGGAAAATAAAGAACACCTGACTTCATAGAAAGGAAACTGAAGAACTGCAACATGCCTTCTCCAGTGTAGCCCCTTTACCCTCAGAATAGGAAGTATCTGGATTAGGCAATGACTCAAGGATTTGATTTCAGGGTCTGGAGATTTCCATGATCAAAGAAATCCTGCCTCATCTACAAATTGATGTTTAAGACTCTACTTTATCAAATTATTTCCTTTTCTTAACTTTTGATCTGTGTAAGGAATATAACTTTCTATCTTCAGTCATTTGAAACTTAACACAAATGAAGAACTTGGTGCCTTATTAGCAAAAGAGTAAGGTAGAGCAATCAAAGGCAGTGGTGCACGGATAAAGAGAGCAAAATAGTTCAGAAGAAAAGGACCCACAACTCAAAGCTGACATCATGAGGACAATACCAATTCCTCTCACATTTTGTTAAAAAATTCTTAGGTGAATGGGTGAGACTGCACATCTGGTTTCTAACTGTATCTGCCAAATTTTACCTCCCAGATGATAATTATGTGGGGTCTTCTTTATCATCTTGGTCTCCCCTGTGTTCAATCCATACCATTGTTTTGCTTTTGAAGTATAAATACATATCTGTAGGCGCATGTGTGTTTGCTGCACTGTTTTTCTGTGGGTGTTTAGTGCAAGGCATACGTGATTTGTGGCTTTGGAGGCCTGATTTGGGTTTTGCCCTTGAGAAAAACTCTGGTTCTGATGTGTGTATATAGTAAATGAAGCATATTAACGGCATAATTGGTACACAGTGGATCATGCTGTAACCCCGGATTGCACAGATACCTCAACAGCTGACTTAGGAACAGCACGTTGCACTTTGCCTCTCATAACCTTCCTGAGTGTGCCCTTCCAGGTGAGATGCGTAGAGTTGGGGGTTTTCCAGGTTCTTGACAGTAGGTTTTGTTTCAAGCAAACATAATACGCTTACATAATAAACATTGTATGCTACACTTGAAATAAAAATGATTATCCTGGGGATTATCTGTGCCAGTCTCTGCCCCATCCCAAGGGTACTGCTATATCAAAGCAAAAAGAGGCTTTGAAAGGTGTGAGAATATCCATTTCATCCACTGAATACAAAAGTGGCTTTTGTCAGTTGGAATGGCTAGATAACATATAACCTTGTCCCACTTAAGTGTAACCCAGAATGTCACTTATGAAGGACACTTTCAAATGCCTAGGTCAAAACCTTAACTTGAGCTGAGATGAGTAGATAGCCTTTTGGACCAAGATTCCAGTCCAAAAGACCAGATGAGTATCTGAAAAACAGAAACTCTTTCTTGAATATATTATACTAAAATCACTAATTTCAGGTATGAAGGAAATTCTGGTATCCTAAAAGTGGTGAGTGTGTTTTGCTTATCTTAGTGCAACAGAGACTCTGGAAAAGCAGATGTTCTTGTAAGGCAGTTTGCTTCCAAAAAAACAAACTGTTTTCTAAAGGGTTAGAGTGAACCATCTTCCTGATGTGCCCAGAACTGAGGGAGTTCTTGCATTATGAGACCTTTAGTGCTAAGACTGGGAAAGTCCCGGGAGGAGTTGCTCACTCTACAGGGCCCTGACAGCCTGATACAATCAAACTGAACACAAGAAGGAACATGGCAAAAAGTTGTTCTGATGGATTTGTGTCATAATCTCATCACCTTGTAGCAGTTAACTCTGCCACTCCAGTCTTCCCAATAATGATTTTCTAGCCCAAGGAATATGTTATTCCATTTCCCAAAGTACTGATACTTTTCATTATCACCAGGAGATCTACATTCTAAAAACTGCTTAACAATCTATAGATTCAATTCAATCTCTCTCAAAATACCACCTTCATTTTTCACAGAATTAGAAAGAAATCGATCCTTAAATTCATATGGAACCCCAAAAAAGCTCAAATAGCTAAAGCAATTCTAAGCAAAGAGAACAAAGCTGGAAACATCACATGACCTGACTTCGAATTATACTATGAGGCTATACTAACCAAAATAGCATTATACTGGTATAAAAATAGACAGGTAGATGAATGGAGCAGAAAAGAGAATCCACAAATAAAGCCACGTATCTACAGCTAACTGATCTTTGATAAAGGTAAGAAAAACATACACTGGGGAAAGGACACCTTTTTCAATAAATGGCGCTGGGAAAATTGGATAGCCATATGCAGAAGAATGAAACTGGATCCCTATCACACCATACACAAAAATAAACTCAAGATGGATTAAAGAGTTAAATGTAAGACCTGAAACTATAAAAATACTAGAAGAAAATGTAGGGAAAACTCTTCTGGACATTGATCTAGGCAAAGAATTCATGATGAAGACCTCAAAAGCACAAATACAAAATCAAAAATAGACAAATGGGACTTAATCTAAAAAGCTTCTGCACAGCAAAAGTAATCATCGACTGAGTGAAGAGATGACCTGCAGAATGGGAAAAAATATTTGCAAACTATGTAATCAACAGGGGACCAATATCCAGAATTTACAAGGAACTCAAGCAACTCAACAATAAACCCCACAGATAACCCCATTAAGAAGTGGGCAAAGACCATGAATAGACATTTTTCAAAAGAAGACAAATGGCCAAGAAGCATATGAAAAAATGCACATCATAATCATCAGAGAAATGCAAATTAAAACCACAACGAGATATCATCTTATGCCAGCCAGAATGGCTATTATTAAAAAGCCAAAAGATAAAAAGATGTTGGCAAGGATGTGGAGAAAAAGGAATGCTTATACACTGTTGGTGGGAATATAAATGAGTACAACCTCTATGGAAAACAGCATGGAGATTTCTCAAAGAACTAAAAATAGAACTGCCATTTGATCCAGCAATCCCACTACTGAGTATCTACACAAAGGAAAAGAAATCAGCATATGAAAAACATACCTGCATTCACATGTTCATGACCTAAGTATCCGTCAATAGTTGATTGGGTAAAGAAAATATGGTGTACATATACACAATGGAATACTATTCAGCCATAAAAAAGAATGAAATCATATCTTTTGCAGGAACATGGATGGAACTGGAGACCATTATCTTAAGGGAAACAACTCAAAAACAAAAAGTCAAATACCACATGTTCTTGCTTATAAGTGGGAGCTAAATAATGTGTATAAATGATCATAGACAGTGGAAATCGACACTGGAGACTTGGAAAGGTGGGAGGGTGAAACAGAGGTAGCTGATGATAAATTACTTAATGGGTACAATGTACATTATTCAGGTGATGAATACAATAAAGACCTTGACTTTATGACTATGCACTATATCCATGTAACACAATTGTACTTGTACCCATTAAATTTATACAAATAAAAAAATTAAAAATAAATCAAAACTGCTTAAATCCCAAAGTAAAACCAGTGTTGAACTCAATGGTTTTCATTTTTTCAACTTATTTAATTTCTGGTCATTGCCTACAGAAGTTTCGAGTTAAAGTAAACAGTGCCAGAAAATAAATGTGCAGATGTCTAATTCTGTGCAGGATTTATAATATTATATAGGGACTGTTTTATAGCCCATTACAATAAAATGAGTTGGATTTATTACATGCTAAACAACAACAAAAAATCACAAGTTGGATAGTAATTAGCTTGAATAGACATTTATTTAATCCTTTTACTAGCAAAACAATTGTAATTTTATGCTACAGAAAAACTCATTCTTAAATTTTATATTTGAGTTTGCTTTGCCAAATTCACGCCGAACTCATATTGTTACTAAGTAGATGGTAAAATGTGCTCTTGAGCCCTCCATCCCATAAAGGACTTGGAAAATACAGTTAATATGAGTCTGCTGTTCATGTTTGCTTGTGTGTGTAAGCTACAGAACAAACTGGGTTGGACATTTCTTTCCTGGCAATCATTACTTCCCATCTTTCTCTTTGTCCATCCTTTCTCAAAATTCTCCTCCTGAGTTAGGTTTTACAATACACATTCCAAGGTAGACAACAAATAAGTTGTTGAAGTTTAATAGGTAGCATTTGAAAGAGCAATATATAATACCAAGCCTCCACATCCTAAGGCCCAACCGTGATGCAGAAAATTTTCCTGACGTCTGATCACTCTTCTGAAAGGTCTGTGACACCCTGTGCTCCCAATAAAGAGTAGGTGGACTATTTTTTGTCTCCTACCACTGCTTAGCGATACTTTTATAATGCCATACTTCCATTTACAGATTATGGATCCCAACAGCACTTGATAACTTATCAATTACTCTTTCTATAGACAACAGAATGCCTCCCTGAAGGCCCTGTCCACAGTTATAATGCCAGCTCCGCAAGCCCCACCACTATTGAAAGACTTCGAATCTTTTGTAGCATTTGGTACAATTCATCAAATACTCCTCATCATCACAGATGAGAAAGTATCTTTTTCTTAAACAATAGCGGAAAAAAAAAAGATAAATTTAAATGTTCCCCTAAAGTTATTCTGTTAATAAGCCCAATTGTGGTTAAATTCAAGATATACATGTTTTAGGAGGTATTTAAAGCACCCCCCCCCAAAACATGGGCACACACACGGTGATACAGGATGAATTTTTTCCAGTATTTTCCTTTTGTCATACACACCAAATTTTCCTTACCATGAGTGGCAAACTTTCAGGAAAATCCAGAAATACTGTTTTGGTATTACATTATAAATTTTAATTTTTGGTAACAAATATTTTAACACACATACATTAGTAACGCATGTCTGCAGGTATGTGTCAGCAGTTTTGGTATCTCAGAGCAGCTGTATTGTCTCTGAACAAATCTAGACATGAAAGGCATTGGGAGATGAGAGGAAGGCCTATATTTTGGGCTCAAAGTGTCATATCAGGTATTTGTTTTTATATTATTATAATAGGAGATAGATTAAGATTATTATTTGCCCAAATTTTATCTATATCTATAACTTTACAATGGCTTCATTAGTTGTAAAATTTTATTTTACTAAAGCATCTAATTACTAGTAAAAATAATTTAACCAAGAAGCCATTGCTTATCAGTAAGCAAGCTCTTCCTTTTGTCCATTCATTTAGTTAGTTTAGTTCATTCTTCTCCTTGGAATGGGATATAAATATTCAATGTTGATAATTTTCTACTAGAAGCTTGATGGTATATGAGGTTCGAGGACAAAGGTCAGTATTACAGGCGATCAAAGAAACCTTTAGTCAAGGAATTGGGACTGAAGTGAAGGATGGGCACCTCTCCCCCCAGCAACAGGGTGGAAATAAAAAGTAAATTAGTTCTGAAAAGAACATGCCCGTACCTTGTATACGAAACCTATACACTGAGAGTTGCTAATCAAGCCTGACCCACCTGCCTGGGTAGTTGGTAAAACTTCGTGAAATAATTTATATTGTTTATGTTGAAATAACTTTTGGTATCAACAGAATAAAACTGATTTCGGACATTTTGCCAAAAATAAATATGTATCCCTTTGGATGGAAGTTACTGAAATAAAAAAAAGAGTAAAAAACCTAACAAAATGAACACCAAGATTATTTTTTATTCTTTCTGACATTATTGCAGTAACAGGTTGAAGCAATCATTTCTTCTGGCAATACGCACACATCTTATGACTAGAGGTGAATTTAATCAATTCAGGTAACCACTTTGCTAAAGATTTGTTACACAAGCCTATGTTGTATGTAGAAATTGACTGCACAGTGGAGTTTGAAGAACGATCTTGTAGCCTCATCACAGACCTGAAACAGGCATGTCTGCATGAAATACAGTCCAGTCCTGAAACAGTAGTTGCCTGCTTGCCAGGTGCAGGTTCAAGTCTATGAGATAGAGTACATTCTCAATGTTAAAATAACAACTGGAATGATTAACAACCTCTACATAGTGGCGTGGACTTCTTCCTACATACACACCCAGTGTATTAACCTTCACACTTCAAACCAGTCCAGCAAGCACAAACAATACATTGAGGGAAGGAAAGATAATTATTGGGAAAATAGATCCGCATAGGAGATTGGAAGCTGCCTCAGGGGAAATGGCTTGTTGTAAATACCAAGTCACGAATGCCACCATTTCTGCATCAGCATGCTCTATTTCTGGTGGCCTCAGACACTGTCCTAAAACAAGACTGACTATAGCAGGTGTTCATAGGATGTAAGTCATACTGTGAAATCATCAACAAAATTACTGTGCTCTTCTCGTGATTTCTCAAGAAGTGCGCACCATGACCAGAGGTCTCTTGGTCTCTTTGGCTATTGCAGGACCACATGCAAAGGAAGACTATACCCAACCTTTCTGAAAAGCCAACCCTTGAACTCATTCGTATAATAAACATTATGATTTTTAATTCTTTCTGGTACTTTATATCCAACATTTATTTATTTACTGAAAACAAGCAATGGCAAACAATCCAATTAACAACACTCGAGAATATAGTTTAAAGTGGGTGACTCTTTCCTTTCCCTCCATTTTCCTCTCACAACAGCAATTACAAATGAGCTTGGGATAGACCAAAGTTAAAAGAATGTTTTTGTTTGTTCATTTGTTTGTCCCGTTTTGTTTTCAGGTGGCAAATAAAACTAGAAAATATTTAAACATAGACAGTATGAAGTTTTGTGATTCAACCTGCAGATCTCAGCATTTGAGCCGGTTCTTTGTCAGTAATCATAAAGGTGGTTAATATTTTCTAGTGCAAGATGATCGATGGGAACGTGACCCTCTTGTTTGCATACAGGTGTGAGTATGAGTGTGCAATCATACACAACTTAGTTTTAATTAGAGCATCAACAGCCTCCTTAAACCTTCCAAACATGTTTAGACTAGCCTGCTTTTATTAACTTGGCAAAGGATTTTTAGCAGTCCCGGAGTAAACACACGATTTTTACGGCATAACAAAATTATATCATTGGAAATGCAACCAGCAATACTGTGGAGTGACGTAAGTATAAAAGAGTATTATATTTGAAATCTTTAACAGATATTTAACAAATCACTTAATAAAATTTCAGTATTTCAGCACTATGACAAATACATGTTCTATACTAAAGCCTCGTGACTATTACGAAGTAAAAGACAAATAGGTTGTGAGATTCTTAGGGATGAGTTTAACACAGGGTTTCTCAACCTGGGCACTAATAACATTCTAAGCCAAATAATTCTTTGTTGTAGAGGGTTGTCCTTGCACTGTAAGAGGTTTAGCAGCCAGCCTGGTCTCTACTCACTCCATGCCAATAGTGTCCCACCTTAAGCTTTGGCAAACAAAAGTGTCTCTAGTTGCAAAACATCGCCTAAAGGGCAAAATCATTTGCAGTTGGGAACCATGGGTTTGATGTAATACAAAATATAATGGAAGTTTTGTTTGTCTGTTTTAGTTTTTCAAGATTGCATTTAGAATAAGGTCTAAGAAAGTTTGTGAGCACTATTATTTCAAGATTACAGAGGTCAACATAAATGGCATTGAACTTGTTTTCTAACTTGGGATATTAGAATCAAACTGATGGAGAAAGTGCCGGATAAGGGAGGATAAATAGTGGGGCAATGTTAAAGTAAGCTCAACAAGCTTTTCAAAGGATTGGTTTGAAGATATTATCACATTTATTAAGAAATGTGAACTATAAATTCTAAATGCTGGTTTTGGTGGTAAACCTTATGGTACCCAAGGATAAGCTGCTGCCTTCTTATCCAAGCAAATTTTAAGGGTGTAGAGACATAATTCAGGTGAGAATAGAACAAAACAAAACAAACAGAAATAGTATTTTGGTTATTTGTGGCTTCTGAGAGATGGCTTGCAGGGAAATGGAGCTTAGCAGAGGATTATGGAAGAAAGCTGAGAGGATGACTTGTCATTTTGTACTTGCTTATATAAGAGAATTGAAGGCTGAGGGAAAAACTCATGCTTTCCTTGTGTTTTGTGTGTGTGTGTGTGTGTGTGTGTGTGTGTGTGTGTTTAGACAGGGTCTTGCTCTGTACCCAGGTTGGAATGTGGTGGCATCACCATAGCTCAGTGCAACCCCAAACTCCTGCCCTCACGCAATCCTCCTGCCTCGGCCTCCCAAAGTGTTAGGATTAACAGGCACGAGCCACTGCACCTGGCCTCTCCTTGTGTTCTTGACATCTCAACTACAACTTAGTTTCAATCAGAACAATAATATAATTGCAGGTGAGTATAATCTCCTATTCTTTTTTGGCCCAATTTCCAGTACAGTGTCCTGCAAAGAATTCAGTGCTCAATAAATGTTTGATAATTACGGTAAACAGGAAAGCCTAGCTAGGAGCACCATAATTTCCCGTTTGAAGAGGTCTAGGCAAGAAGTGCAATATCCATGACAGTTAAGAAAGTGGCTTTTCACTAAATCCATATGCCACTGGTATTCAGAGATGCCATATAATCTCTTCATTACCAAAAAAAAAAAAAAAAAAAAAAGGAAAGAAAAAGAAAAGAAAAGGAGAAGAAGAAGGGACTCTGATTTTCCTTCTCATCATTTCCCCAGGGAGCACATACCACCAGCTTTGCACAACTGGTTATCGGTAGACTTTATTGTCAACTTTCTGAAATAAGTGAACACTAAACATTTTTTTTTCATGCTATGAAAAGGGGAAACAAAAAGGCAGGCTCCCAATACCTTGCCATAGCAAGCTCCTATGCTTGCTACATATTTTAGTTATTTGAAATTGGTTGTATAAAACTAAGAGTGAAACCTAAGCTAGACAGCGAGAATTAAGGAAAATGAAGCATGACCCAAACCTAGCAGATGTATCACTGAACTGGAGTTACTTCTGATATCCAGTGAACTAGAGAAGACGATGTGTAGGCAAAGCACTGAAGACCACATAGAAAGAAATTTCACAAGATTTCGTATGAGCTTCAAGGACCAATGGTTTCCCATGGCAATTGCTAAAAAATCCGAAACCCTTACTGTGGTCTAGAAGTGCTACCTTCTCCTACCTCTTCCCCGAAAGGCTCTCCACCCCTTGCACTAATCTTCAGTCATTTTGTCCTTCTTGCCACTTCTCTTCCGACTTTAAGTCTTTGCATTCACCGTTCTTCTCCCTAGAATGCTCTGCCCCCCACACTTCCCACACCTACAGCTCCCCCTTGTCATCTATGCTCCCCCAGCTCGAATGTCACTGCTCAGAGGATAGTTTTCACTTTGTCTTTCTAGCTAGTTTTCACTCACCCTCACCCAAATTCCTTGTTGCTTACTTTCAACCCCATTAACTGATTTTATTTTTAATCCTAAAAACTGTCATCATCTGAAATGATCTTAATATTTACTTGATCACATGTTCATTGCCAGCCTCTGCTTGCTGGAATGTAAGGTCTACAGCGTGAGGACTTTTGTCAGTGTCACTGACTATTCAACATGGGTTTTGGTGCAAGCGTTCTTGGTCCTTACAAGAAACTCAAAAGTATAACTTTGACAAGTGTGGGGAGAAGTGAAGCTCTCTTACCTTCATAGTTGTCATTAACCTGTTATCTAGAGTAACAATGAACAAATACTATATGGAGAGAAAAGATCTCCTAAAGAGGAAAGTATTCCTGACCAAGCAGTGCTAGTCTTGACTCACAGACACAGCTTCAGGATTATCAAGTCATGTTATGGCCTCGGGCCCAGTCCCCCCAAGGCAACAGGAACAATACCGAGGGTTTAAGGAACTATAAAACTATTTTCACTTTTCTATAATAGAAGGGGGTATTAGGGACCAGCGTTCCAGTGACCTCTGACCCATCACCATGAGGATTTGTGTAACCTACAAGACATATCCCCTCTTTGCTTCTGTTCCTGAAAAACAGGATTTAAGAAGTAGCTTCTCCTCACTTTGATCACAAATGATAGGTAGGCAATTTGACTCATTAGGTAAGAGAAGAAAACAGCTGTGGGTCGAATTAGAACACTTCTGAAATGTAGACATTAAATATTTAAAAGTCAGATCTAGAAAGACTTAATTTCATAGAAATGATCTGCTATGTTGCTAAATTTTCAGAACTGCTACTAGGAAGAAGATAGGACCATAAACGGAATCTTTAGCTGGGCCTCTAACAATTCAAAAAGACGAATAGAAAAGTTTGTTGCAATTACAGGCAGATAGCTGAGGAATTAGAAGGCCACACTGGCTTGTTAAAACAGACCACAACAATAAGCACTGTGATAAAACTCTGAAAGAATCTTTATACTTCAAACTGTACGTTCTGAAATCGTGCACGCTGCCTTTACACCCAGACAAACATATCTTCAAACAAAGGGATTCTGGGGCTTGTGGGAGAATAAGATAGTCAGGGAAAGAGAAATGTATCAGAAAGATGGTGTGGAATTGAAAGCAGTGTAAACAGCTGTAAGATCCAGTTTAAAACAAGCAGCTGGAAGGGAGTGTAAGGATGTCTGAGAAGCTCCAGTATCTTCTAATCAGCCATGGGAGAGAGGGAGGTGAGAATATTACACTTTCGCTGTGTGAATGAAGGCTCAGGTCTTGATGAAAGCCGTACCTCCATAAAGGGCTTTGTGCAAAAGATGAAGGGAAACTAAGCAAACTCTCTGAAGATCCCAAGTTAAAATTTTAGTTGAATAATTTATCTCTCGACCACATTTCACATTCAGTGACACAGTTTCTAGCTAAATGATTGGGTTTAGGCCATTATTCTAGTAATTAAAACTCAGAGTTTATCTAAGAAGGGTTTGGCCTGTTATCTGTACTTTTCTACTGAATACCTCATCCCTAGAATATACCGAATTAGTCAAATCAAATTAACAAGCATTTATTTATTGAGTGACTGGTCCCCAAACTCTCGGAGAGCCAAGGTTGTCTCTCTTTTGTTCACCAGTTCATCCTCACAGTAGGTAAGATGTAGTAGGCATTTATTATATAACTGTTGATTGAATAACTATGTGGATTAATTAATTTTTATTGCCAGTGTGTGCTCTCCAGATTTATATCTCCTTTAATTAGATGAATTTCCCTTTGTGGCTCTGGAACTATGAACACGGATGCACACTAAAATCAAAGCAAGTCCATTTGGAAATTTCTCACTCTTTTTCAGTTGCTGAAAAGATATTCGAAGGTATCCGTCAAGAGCAGAGGCAATTGTTAGAGCATTTAGATACAGCAGTATACAAAAAATGCACTTCTAAGAAAGCTCTGACCTTAAAACATGGATGGATTCTCTGACCCGACATTAAATTAACTAATGAGAAGTTCACTGGAGTCTGGGCCCAAGTTATGGCTCAAGAGGAAGAGGACAATCATGCCTTTAATTAATTACTGAATTAACCTTTACAACCAGAACTTTTGGTGGGATTGTCCTAAAAATTGGAGAACTTTATTATTATTATTTTTTAAATGAGACTGGCTCTCAGTATGTGGTTACTCATAAAGAAAAGGAAAATTTTTAGGATAGCCATGGGTATTTTTAAAAATGGTGCCCATTAAAGGTCATAATATTGACGCAATTTTCCAGAGCTGGTTTCAGTTTTCCCACTGAGTGGTAATTAGGTCATTGGGCCAGTCCCTCTCTTGACTGACCAGTATGGTTTGCTTCTAAAAATAGTCTTTTGTAGGAATTGTTAGTCACTATCAGCTTTTCCCTGAGTTAATGTGGCTTTCCTTTAAGGTGCCAAAAGCACCTCCCTGGAAACTTAAGTTTTCCATGTGTTCACAGAAAAAGGATATGCTAATTCGCCCTACCACAGTCTGACTTTTCTAACATCCTGATTTAGCTGAACTAGCAGTGGAAGATAGTTTATTTTGCAGTACTTGGATTTTCTTCTGAAAGCAGTCAAAAGATTGGCAAGCATTGTTTCGTTTTTATGTCAACAGCCATCTCCTGGAAATGAGGAATGAAATCACTCCCACCAAGTTTTGTAGCGTAACAAGTCAAAGTAACAGTTCTCACTCACGGACACACGAGGTGATTGAGTTGTGCCGCGGTCTGGAGATGAGAGAGTTAAATGCTCCTCTTTTACGTTGCTCCCTGCTCCCTGTATCCATCCAAACCTAGGAAAAACTAAATCTTTAGCAGGAGGAACATGGGACCAGATATCAGGGGACCTGGATTTCAGGTACGTCTAGTTTACTCATTCATATCGCAAAGTTTTTTAAGTTCCTAATACATATTAAGTTTTGAAATATCCCTTAGTGCTCCATCCTCATCTATAAAATGGACAGATATAAAGAAGAAATAATATGATTTTGTGACATAGCTTTTTGCAAATTAAAACAGCAGTTCTCACATTGGGCTCCATTGTGTTCTAGGGCTTCCTAAGACCACTTTGAGTTGTCCGAGAAATCAAAATTGTTCTTTATGATACTACAAAGACACGATTTACCTTTTCACCCTGTGTTCACATTTGTATTGACGGTACAAAAACAACACTGGCACCTTAGTATGAATCAAGTCAGTGGCATTAAAAAAAGCCAGATTTCATTTAAGAAATCTTTAATGATGTAATAAAAATTATTAATTTTATTAAATCTAGAATTTGGCATACATGTGTTTTTTAATAATCTGTGTGATGGAATGGGAGGTAGACAAAAACCACTCTTTCTGCTGATAGAGAGGATGTGTCCTTGTGTGAATCTCTGAGCTCAACTATCACTTTTTAAAATAAATACTATTTTTACTTGAAAGAAAGGCTAACAAAATATGACTATTCAGAGTTGGGTATTTGGCAGACAATTTTTCAAAAATGACTGAAGTAACTCTGTCACTTTAAGGAAAACCACTGGTAGCATTTGTTGTCAATGATAAAATGTAAGCTTTTGAGCCAAAATTAACGTTTTGGAAAAGTGTTTCCACTACCATAAGCATGACAGTTTCCCAATGTTTCAAGGCTTTTTTTGATGTGATTGGTGATGATAGTGACAGATGAGACCATTTGATGTAATGAAATGTATCAATGTTCAGAGGATCCGCATAACTTAGTGAACCAATATTCTGCCTATGACCAACGCAGGATGTTGCAAAATCATGCAGAGCTGAAAGATCCATTCAATAGATTTTTAATGTAACAGAGTACAAAAAGTTAATGGAGGCCGGGCGCAGTGGCTCACGCCTGTAATCCTAGCACTCTGGGAGGCCGAGGCAGGCGGATCGTTTGAGCTCAGGAGTTCGAGACCAGCCTGAGCAAGAGCGAGACCCCATCTCTACCAAAAATAGAAAGAAATTAATTAGACAACTAAAAATATATAGAAAAAATTAGCCGGGTATGGTGGCACATGCCTGTAGTCCCAGCTACTCGGGAGGCTGAGGCAGAAGGATCGCTTGAGCCCAGGAGTTTGAGGTTGCTGTGAGCTGGGCTGACGCCACGGCACTCACTCTAGCCCAGGCAAAACAGTGAGACTCTGTCTCAAAAAAAAAAAATAGTTAATGGATACTATTTCATGCTCCACATTGCAACTAAACTTTCAGACACTACCTTTGCTAGAGTTTTGATATAATATCAATAAGAAATATCCATAATCATCTGACAAGGTGATTAAATTATTCCTCCTTTTACAAAGACACATATTTATGCATCCAGATTTCCTCCTACAATTCAACTAACCAAACCAAACTATAGAAACAGAAAGATCAGAGAAGCAAATATGAAAATTCAGCTGTTTTTAAATCAGACATTAAAGAGATTTCCAAAAGTGTGTAACAGTGCCATCTTTTCATATTCTTTTGGAAAATATAGTCATTTTTCATTAAGCATATGTTAATTAATTTTATATGTCAATATTTATAATTGCTGTTGTAACTGTTATTAATAATTTTAAAAACTACTCACTCTTCGTGTATGATATAATACATATTACTAGACAGCACCCAAATAAACAAAAAGCTCTTTGGTCCCAGTGATTTTTCAGAGAGTAAAGGGGTTTGGGGGCTAAAATGTTTGAGAAACACTGCTTTCTTTTATTTTTTTAATTGCAAAATATTAAGGGAGTACAAAAGTTTTTGTTACATGGATAAACTCTGTAATGTTGGAGTCAGGGCTTTCAGTGTGCCGACCACCTGGCCAGTGTTCACAGTACCCAATAGGGAAGGTGGGAAATGAAAGCTTACCTGTTGGGAGAAACACTGGTTTCAAGTGATGTGTTTCTGCTCCTGCTCCCTGTTGGAGTAATCACAGAACTTACAAGAAATCTCTGAAGAATCCAGAGATCCCGGTTTGCTCCTCTCTAGGATGTACCAGAGGCTGGCTGTCCAGGTACTCAGAGTTGTGCACTAGCTCATGGTTTACCAGGTTCACCACTGAATCAGGTTTATACCCAGTAGTAAAATATCAGAATTATTGGTAATTCACTTTTAAAATCTTGTTTTAACTGATTTTCCCAGTTCCCAGGGTCATATAATCCCTTTTCACCCTATTGGCTTCTTAATAACAATTACATACTGTTTTGTAAAAGGCAGGAGATATTCATGGCAATCCATCAAAAACAAAGCCAGTTTACCTTGACAGCTACTGAGGTGATCACTTTTGTTAGGAGTGCTTTCTTCTACTTCTGAATAGCTCCTGGCTTTCCTCTTTGGAAGCAGTCAAATTGTCCCCAAGCAATCATGTGTAAATATTAAGCATTAGAGTTTCAGGATGTCCTGAATATATTATATTTCTGGTCACAATGTTCCACATACAACAAGTTTAATTACAATCCAGCTATTAGAAGTGAAATTGTTTTTATACCTGGATCTATCTTATCATGTGTAATTACCTTACAACCATAAATAATAAGCTCAGTTGAAAAGTTAAACGTTAACTAAAGTGTGTCACTGTTTCACTCAACATGTGCTGCACACCTACTAAGCACAAGACCCTATCCCTAAGAATTTCCATTTAATCCTTACAATACCTCCCTTCTCCTGAAATGGGTGTTGTTCAGTCTTAGTGATGGCAAAACACAAGTTCATTCCCTGGGAAATTTACTGAGCCAAGATCAAAACTGAGATTTGTGTAACTTCAAATTGATGAGCTCTGTAGGTAACATGACAAGGATAGATTAGAACAGGAAAAGATTTGAGGTAGCGAACCAGTTAGGAAATTACTGTATTGCCTCAATGATGACATTTTCTTTCTTTCTTTCTTTTTTTCTCTTGAAGAATGATTCAAAAAATTTTCGACTATTTGCCTACTATAATCTCTCATAAAAAATGACCAACACAGTTAACAGTATTTACTGTTTTGGTGTTTCCTATTTACTATCGATTTATCAATAACCCACGAATAATGGCTAGTCAAAAAATGATTTGTACCTGATCAAGAACTGTGGTTTTGCATTTCAAAAATCAGCAATTGATGCATTTTCACTTGAAACTAAATGGCCAATTAGCTTTTATTTTCATGACTAAAAACATCTCGATTTACATGGTTTGATTATTTATTTTCTTCTTCCCCTCTAGATCATAAATTAGAGTCTAAAGAGGAAAACCCCAAGGCTTTGCTTGAACTTCCCATTAAGAGGTGATCTTTGATCATTGGATTATTATTTTCCTAAAGGTAAAAAGTAGAATTAAGTAATTTAACATGGGCCTAATCCTAGATATGGAAAATAGATTTTGATAGGATGAAAAATCTCATTCCTATTTTCATTTTTATAGCATGATCTCATTTGAGTTTATAATTCCATTCACTGAAAAAAAACAATTTGGAAAAATGCTTATTAAAGAAAACATAAACATTTCCAAGTTTTCAAATTCAGATTTTAAGACGAGGAAACATTTCTGATCACATATAAAGTTGTCAGTGGTTTTTGAAACATGATCATCTTTTTCTATTGCTTAAGACTCTCCTATATTTCTCTCTGTTCAGGCAAAGTTGCTATTCTTGCATCTTAGCCAAGAGACTACAGACTCCTGCCCATGTCGGCTCTCAGTCTCCTTACCTGAGAGAGGTTGTCTCTTTCTCTCTAACCAGGATGATATATTTCTAGTTGCCTAGATATGATATATTATTTCGCAGTCCTTTGATAATGCTCATACTACTTCCTTATCTAAGAATGTTTTGCCTCCTCCCAGTTTTGTCTGCCTGGGGACATGCATTTATTTTTTGAGACTCACCTCAGTTGCCACGTACTGATACACTAAACCAGGCCTAGAACCTAGGAAAGTCCATAAAGATTTTTTCTGACAAACTTCCTGCCCTTGCCCAGTCCCAAGCCCAAGCTGAGCACATTGCTTCTTGTCAGCTGTAACTGCATTTGCACATTCTTCCATCAGATTTCTTCCTGTACTGATATGTTGGCAACCATGTTTCCCCCATGAATCTATAAACCACCCAATGAGAGATGCCCATTTTGATTTTTGTACCCTGGGAAAAAATATCACAACATTAGGCACATATTATGTACTTAATAAATAACTGTTGAACAAATGCATACATTTCTTTCAGTTCAAAGACTTCTTACATCTGCTTGAATTTATAAAATATGTATTAAATCAGTATTTTCACTGATTTAAGAAGGCAAAATAAATGCCAACATGGAATGCAGAAATCCTAATCTGTGATAGCTAAAGGAACTGATTTTTTAAGATTAGTTGATACAAATTGTATGGTTTGAAGCATAAATGGGATTTAGAAACTAAATATTGTTATCTCGATCTGAGCCATATTGGAAATACGAGTTGATTTATGCTTTTAGTAGCACAATTTATAAAGGCAGCATTGTTAAATTAACTCTACTTGCTATACAAGTACAAACTTTCTCTTGTATTTTAACTAGAATATGTAGTATTTTAACTAAAATATGTGGTATCTTATGCTTAACAAGTTGCCTAGCCCAACATCTGGGGCAAAACAGATACTTGACAGATATATCTTGAATGAATGAATGAATAAATGAAAAGAGAATATATCCAATTCACTTCTCTAATTTTACAGATGATAAAATTGGTGCCCAGGTAGTTGCAAAAGAATGACAAGTAATCCAACATCATTGCTCCTGGATTAGCATCTACTTAGCTGTATACATTATAAATATTATGAAATATAGTGATTCCAGATGGATGGAGCACATGGCTAGAAACACAGGACCTCATTGCAGGATAAGAAACATTTGTCATAAACCTAATATGGACCTTACATTTTTCTATGTGCTGTGCATACAAAGAAGGAATGGATAAGCCCAAGCCTCCCATGAGGTGAGTACAGTCTCACAGAGGACAAAAACAAAGGAAGTATTTACAGTACAATGTGATGTATGAAGTATTAGGGGACACAAATGAGAAAGCAATTGTGCCTGGGGTAAGAGAGGGGAGAGGGGAAAGCTACAGGGAAGAGGGAACATGGGATCTGTCCCTCGAAGGAGTCATTTTTCAAGTGGAAGGGATGGGGAATGACATTCCAGGCTGAAGACACAAATATCAGCTCCTCAGAGGGGATAAACCCATATAACAAAGTGGTGCTCTCTGCTGTAACAGATCCCAGAATGACCTTAGCTGTGGGGCACTACTGCATAAATGAAGAGAAATGACTAGTTCCTCCTCCAGCTATCCCAGAGTGGGAAGACGACATGCCAGGAGCTATAAAGAGCCTCAGAAGAATAAAGACAAAGAAAAGGAGATGCACCCTTTCCTGTGGCTACAGTACTGCAGCCAATACACCTTGGTTAGAAACACCATGTCCTGAGCTGACATATACCAAGAGGCAGCCAGCAATCCTCTCCGTAAGCTGTAGGTCAACACCATATTACTGCTTCTTTGCTAATTCATTTATTTACTCTGCCTGATTCATTTTTACGTAGGTTATTTTTGTAAATTTTTTTGGATATTAATATTTTAATTCACAGAAAGTATCCCTATTCCAAGAGATAAAAAAGGTGATTTTCATGATATCACTACGTTTGATGTCAAAATTTATGTTTCAGCTCAGCCTTAGGTAAAGAAACATCACACGGATGTGGGTTGCTCTCTAGACATGATCATATCTAATGGTGGAAGTTTAAAAATCCTGCATTGAAAAAGGCATCAAAAGAACCAATATTGTGTATTGATGCTAGGTAAGTAAACCCTTGGAATCCAATCCCAGTGAAGCCCCCATCTTTAGAACTCCATCATTCACTAAACGTGGGGTCTGCAAATGAACTGTCTCAATGAGCACTTACTAAGAAAGAGACCTCTTCCCCACCTTACCCCACCCTACTCGGTTCCCTAATGATCACAGTGGAGTATAAGATCATGCAGTGTGAGGGACAGGAGGAATAAGCTGTAGGTTAGGATCATAACAAAAATTCAGAATGGATATTAGAACAAAGGGAACAGACATCTGAGACATGACAGAAATGGCTCAGATTTCTAAAGGAAACAGTTATATAACAAAATACATAAGATATTGACAAGAATATTCCCTAGGTTTTCTATTCATTATCATCACCATCACCATCATCATCATCAGAGAGCACTGCACAGTGTCTCAGGCCTCAAAGTAGATTTCCAAAGCACCAGTGAAGACCTACCACTCCTAGCTGTGCAACCATTTAATTACTTAGGTTCTCTAGGCCTCAATTTCCTCATCTACAAAATGGGGAAAATAATAGTACCTAACTCAAGAAGTTTTTAGGAGAATTAAATAAGATCGTGCATATAAATTTTTAGCATACTACCTGGCCAAAGAATAGACTCTCATTAAATTCTACTCTCAGAATTACCATCAAAAAAATTCCTGATTGCCAATGCTGTGTATTACTAGCAACTGAAGAAGAGATTCATATATCTCAGATCACACATCTTGGGATGGTCACCAAGTAGGTGAATACGTATGGATTACTGATTGATCTGCTTTTTCATCATGTGGAAATTGCCTTTAGATGAACAGGAATGATCATATTCTCTAAAGTATTTCTTAAATTTTCTACAAAATGCCAAAGAAAGGTATTTTTTTCTTAGTAAAATATTATAGCCCCGGTCACTTTGAGTAATTAAAGAAGTTGTTTTTGTTTTATCCAGGCTGCTTTGCTTGATTTTTTTTAAACTCCTAATACACCATTCTTCTTGGGCAAACTCCAGCCAGACAGATATTTGCCATTCCATTATTGTTTTAAAGTGTTAGCCCCAGACACATAAGCATTGTTGGAATGCAATGGAAAAAAAATGTTTTAAATCTCAAATGGGGTAATAAACTGCAGCCAGAAGCTAATTGTACTGAAACTTGAGCTTTTATAACATGTTACTACTGTAGTGGGACCACTCAGCACTACTTTGGTGGGGTTGTTGTGTAATTGGTAGTAGATTACGTTGCAGACATATTAAAAAAAAAAAGATGTCAAATCAGACATTTCTGCTTATTACTGTAGACCTCAGCATAACTCTCAAAGCAATCAATGCATTTCATGCATTAAACTATTGATGGGGGGTATTAATTCATATAATGTTTAACTGCTCACTGTGGACTTTCTCTCTGCCAACTTTTCTTCCACCCAAGAAGTCCTGAAATGTTGCTGCTCCTGTCAAAAGAAATGAATCATTAATAAGAACCAGCAAGGCCAGTGGCGAGCTAGAAGCTGGGCCGTGATATATAAAGGCTTCATATTCTTTTAATTGAGTGCTGAACTGTATGTGCAACAGGAGCGAACAGCCCAGTAGGGTTTTACCAAGAGTCTGAAAGCAATACAAGGAAGGGTATATCCATCAAATCTATTGAATGTTTAGGGGATCTGAGAATACTTTTTGTTTTTAGATTATATATTTGTTAGACACCTTAGAGTCAATAGGAATGAGGTCTTTGTAAGTAATACTCCAACCAAACTCTGAACCCACAGGAGGCCAAGGAAATGACCACACTCATGTGCCAAAGTCTTAAAGAAATTAGGTCAAGTCTAGGTGAGAGAAGGCTTCTGTCCAAAGAAATGTTGGGATAAAAATGTAAGAAATGCCTCCTCTTGCAAGTCCTAATATTTGCATTGTGTTCATTTCTTTGCATTGTTTTTTTTTCCTCTCTTTCTTTCTTGCCCTCCACTTTTTTTGAGACCATCTACCTTTAGGGAACTCCATATACACACGAGCCTACAAAATGAAGACATTTGGCTATTAGAAAAAAGACTTGCACGTTCACAAAACCACGAGTGTTGAAGTCCGATTTGAATCTGAAGCCTGGTTCTAACACCTTATTGTAAAATCATTTTACCCCCTTGAGTCCTAATTTATTCCTTCATAATATGAGGATAATAATACAGACACTCCTCAACATACAATGGGGCTACATCCTGATAAACCCATCCTAAATTGAAAATATTGTTAAGTCAAAAATGTATTTAATATGCCTAACCTCCCAAACATCATAGTTTAGCCTCGCCTACCTTAAATGTTTCCAAAACACTTCCATTAGCCTGCTATTGGACAATAACATCTGACACAAAGCCTATTTTATGACAAAGTGTTGAATAGCTCATGTAATGTATTGAGTACTATACTGAAAGTGAAAACCAGAATGGTTGCATGGGTACTCAAAGTACAATTTCTACTGAATGCGTATCACTTTCACACCGTAATAAAGTCAAAAAACCATCATAAGTCGGGGCCATCTGTCCTTAACTCATGAAGATTTGGTAAAGAATAGAAAGAATAGTACAAGAAATGCTGAGTCCAGTTCTTGGCACTAAGATGAAGTCAGTGGTGGGAGAGTGATGACAACAACAATGCAGAAAGAAATACATAAAATCCGCTTAATTAAACAGTCATTGTAAACTAAAGTCCCAAAGCAGATTTGAGACCCAGATCAGTATCGATATCCTGAAAACTTTCACTCTGTCCTACATGTGTTTACTTTAGCCACCTGTTGGGCATTTATTTGCCAGACTAATGTTACCAAATAATGGAAGAGCCAGCCTGGCCAGAGGAGAAGGGCAGTAGGCTCCATCTAATGTGTCACTGAGAAAGCCAAGTCCATTTAGGAAACTTGGAAATTATATTTGTAAGCTTAAAATTACCACAATATTTTAAGGCTGCCTAAAATAGAGTGTCAAGCAGGCTGGAACAATTCCTTCCATCCAGTTTTGAATACATTTCATAGTAAAGAAATATTCTGTGGTTAGATAATCATAGCATTACATTTATTATGTTTTACATGCTTTCTCACAGTTTGAAAACAGTCCTTATCCCTATATCTATAGAATGTTTAAAATTTTATAAAACATGTCCATAATCTCCGCTGATCTTCATCATGGTCTTGTGAGGTCCTTAATATTGTCATCACCAATTTACAGCTTAAGCTCGAAGTGGACTAAGCAACTTGCCCAGTTATCACATCATTGGTGTGTTTCAGAAACACAACTATAACCGTGATCCACAAATACCAAGTCCAGGAATATTTCACTAAAGGATTAGAAGGGGGTTTATATTATATTGCTGAAGGCCACAGATCAATTTGAGTAGGCACCTTTTAATCCAAACCTCTTATGAAAGTATGTTTTTTATTTCATATACAAATGTCTCCTGCTTTTCAAGTATCTTTTTGCTCTAAACTATTTTTAAATACACACAATATAGCTGACGTCTTAGTAACCTTACTAATTCAAGTTTAGTAAAGTATTGTTGATCACAAGGAAAACTTACAAGTGTTCCAGATATATTACCATTTATTCATTCACACAAAAATAGTTAAAATAGCTTTTACTATGTGCTGGGCACTCTTCTAGGCTCCATACATACAACAGTAAAGTAAAAAAAAAAAAAATCTCTGCTCTTTTAAAGCTCACAGTCTAACTTAGGGGAGATGAAATATACAAACAAGCTCTGTATAAGATTTATCTAATGATGTAAAGTTCTATAGAAGAAAATAAAGTGAAGAATGGAATCGGGGATTGCTGGGGTGCTATTTTAAATAGAGTTGTCTGGGAAGACCTCACTGATAAGATTACATGTGATAAGAAACCTGAAGAAAACCAAGCAGGGTGACCTGTTAGGAGGCTATTGTAATACTTTGGATGAGAGATGATGATGGCTTGGAATGAGGCAGGGACAGTTTAGACAGTGAGATGTGGCAGAATATAAATATAAACATATTTGGAAGATAGAGGCAACAGGATTTGCTAACACAGTAAATGTGTGGTTTGAGAAAAAGGCAGAATACTTAGTCTGAACTCTGATAAGTGAGTGTGAACCTATCAAGATAGTGAAGACAGAGGTAGAACCAGGTTTGGAAAGGAAAGTTAGGTGTTCAGCATTAGACATACTAAGTTTTAAGTGTTATTTGGACACCCAGGTGGAAGAGTCTTGTATGCAGACAGATAATTCTGGAGTTTAGAGAAGAGATACTGGCTGGAGATAAAAAAAAAAAAA